>BMAO01016550.1:0-46618 GCA_019973975.1 Trichonephila clavata
TTTAAAGTATGACAGAGAGAGAGAGGCTTGCTTAAAATAATGGCATCTGTTTTTACTAAAACACTTGTAATTTTTGTTCTAGGCAACAGAAAATAATAAACTTGGTATTTTTATAAAGCTAATAAGATGGCCAATAAAATAAAATCATAAAAAATGTGTCAATTCAGGCGAAATTCACAATTTTAGGATAGTCAGATATCTTAATATATGTATTGGGACTACAAAAGGTTTGCAACTCCGATGGGTTAAGCAGCTTTAATTCAACACAGACATATGTATCAAAATTGTTAAAAAAAGAATACATTTCGCGCTTTCTAAGATGTCTTAATCGATAATAGGTTGATTTACAATCGGGATTACGAACCAGGCTGTGAAAACCAGATTAAGGTATGGCGCAAACAGGTCGTCTCCGTAATCCTTTATGGCTTCGAACATAAATCCACTGTAACAAAAATTTTATTGCGTTGTTGGTTCGAATAATCTTCCACATCACTTGGAGATCAAGAAGTTAGGAAGGGTGGTGAGAAAAAAGACGGAACGACTAAACAACATGAAGAAGAAGCCTTTTTTTTAAAGGGAGGGTAGCTCCTCTCTTTGTTCCGTCACCTGTTAGTGAAAGGGTCTTTGAACCCCCCTCGAGCCACTCCCTGTGTGTATTTGTAGGTTCCTTTTCACTACAAGCACCTATTTTTGTGTCCAGGCCCAACCCAGGTGGTTACGACAGTGCCCAAGTCACATTTTGTGAAAAGTTCAAGGTTGGGACTTGAATGTCGCGCGAATAAAGATTTATATGCATGCAGGGCGGAATATATATATTTTATGTCTTTTTTTATTTTACTTATTCATTCTTCGGGAAGGTTTGTACCCGACAATGAGTTTTAACAGCATCTTATGGAGGGCTAAGCGAATTCGGATTTTTTTTTACAGGCTTGTGAAGAATCGCTTCTCTAAAGTGTTGGTGGAATGTGGCTATTCAAACTTAGAATTGCACATTGAACTGAACTGAAAAGCATAAAAGGCGAGAAAAACCGAAAGGGGCAGGTCTCTCTCTCTAAAGTATGTCTCGAATGACACTTCCGCATAAATAAACGCCCATGGCTTTTTGACTCCGCCGCCGATTGAAGATTACCGAAAATGAATTCTAAGGGGTTTTTCAAGAAAGCATAGAATTTTTTTTCTGGAATAATCAAATGTGAGAACGATTTCATATTCAGTGCTAAAAATTCTAGTGGCGATTTAACCGATTTAGAAGAAGTAATAAACAAATAAAAAGCTTCTGTCTGGTTGGTGGATATGCCAGTTTAACCCTGTAATCAACAGCATTATGATTTACTGCAATTTTTTTCTTCATGTAATACTTTATTTTGAGTCATTACATTGAAAATTAATGGATATACATAAATAAAATACTCAACTTTCGGAAATTTAATACGTTAGAGCTAATTAATTAAATCAGTTCTTTAAAGTACCGTCAGTACACGGAGGGTTATGAATTTCTCATAATGCAAAAAGACCGCATGACTTTTTTAACACAGTTTTAAATCTTAAAAATGCTGAATAACCAGAGAACACAAATATTTTACAGCAGAAACAAATTTACTTTTGATAATTATAAAATTTTTAAAATTTACTTACATTTTTTTACACACACACACATATAAGCAAGTTTTACACATAAACTTAATTTGATGTTATTCAAAGATAGTTTTTATTTTCATCAATAGACAAAATACATTACATGCTGTATATTTTGAGTGAGAATTCGATTGAAAGTTTTTTAAAACACTGAACACACACACATTCTGGGGTAGGAAATACTGCACTTTCTGGACATGAGCTAACGCACCCTGTGTCTTGTTCAGTCTTGTTATTGTCTTCTTCAGAATCTGACGAAAATTCCAGAAGATTGTTTGCTGAGACTTCTTAATCTAAAGAATCATCTTTTAGTGCGTTCCTGCTTTCGGATGGTAGGTTCTGTAATAAATCAAAAGCCTCTTGAAGATTAAGCTTCTTTTTTTCAGACGTTGTAAGAGGAGGGAGGGGGGGGGTATAGCACCTTGAAAATCTCTTATCATTGTTAAATCTCTGCTACACACAAGGAAATTAAAATCTTAATTTTTGAATGTAGAATAAATGATAAATATTTCATTTAAAGTGTACAAAAAAAACTCAGATTCGAAGTTTAAAATTTTTTGAAAAAGTTAAAATAAAACAATAAAAAAGCAAAATAAACAAGTTAAACTAAAAAAAAAATGCTAAAGAAGCAAAACTCTATATCACTCTAGTAATGACGCTCAACACAACTAAAAACCGTAATAAACTATACGGACGAACAGTAAATGCTAAGTGCTTTCTCTAATATCCAGTATACTGGCCATACTCTTAAGTACCACAAAGTATTCAACTGTAAAATCAATTACTTACACTGTTCACACTTAAAATAAATAGTCAAATCGTTTTCTAAGGTCATAACTGTTGTTGTTACTAATGCCACCTGATCGGCAAAGGCCAGATTGAGGTCCATGAAATTCATCATGACAAAGGGCTAAGTGATGCATGTCGTTAGCCTTAGATTTTTGGGCACCATGCAGGTGACAGTATGACTTGGCCCATTTCCATCCCAATTATGAGGGAGGACACCCTGGTGGGGTGGTCAGGGGCCACCCACCTCTCTTTCCCTTCCATCAACCTCACGAGAAGACTTGCGGCAAGACGGCTATTTAGAGTGTCCCCATGCCACGAAGGGGGGTACTATACATTTACAAACATCCGTTCTCTTTCCGGGATTCGAACCCTACCCCTACGGCACAGAAGTCAGCGTCGCTAACCACTTACTGGATGAGAGGCAAGGTCTTACCTAACATATAAAAAAATGAGACACTTACCTTTGGAATTTAGCTACTTTTGCGGGATGAAAATGACAATCTTGGCAATCCGATCGAAATAGCAGATGAAAATGCAACTTCTGTTTTAAAACTATTCGCCTTCCCCTCTAAAAAATACTCTCATCATAGAACCCATGCTGTTATTCTATTCTGGAAGAGTAGAATTAAAAGGAGTGTTACTGCTAAATACTGTCAGAATATTCGTAGAAATTATTATTCTACGTAATTTTAAATTGGGAGGGGAGGGGGAGTACTTATAAGTACCGTTGGTAATAAAGAGTTAAATTCTTAAGCAAAATATTGCATTCGAATGTAATTTTAGATAAAATTTTCAGTAATATTAAATAAATAAATAAAACCAATAAGTTTAACAAATATATTTACATGAAACAAACTTAAAGTGAAACAATAACTTCTTTTTTTACTGTTAATTAGTTATTTTAAGAAAAATCAAACTAAGGTCTTTTTAATATTTATTTGTGTAAACCTTCTACTATCGCTAGCTTTTTTCCCCAGTGTAATTAACAATTACAAATTTTATTTACTCTTGAATGATTGCAAGCTATTTTTAATTCCATTATTAATATTATTCAAATTTATATAAGAAAATATTTATAATTCGAATAATTCTAGTATGTGCAGGGACTCGTATATGACAAAAAAATATCAAATTTGCAGGGCTCAACGGCTTTGAACAACTTTCTCCTAGTGAGCAGAAAGAATTGATCGAGATTCCAGCCCCCAATGGCGTTCTTCGTCTCCCTACGTCCTAAGCAAAATTGCTGTAAAGGTGGCAGCCTCAGCTTCGTCAAACGTATCAGAAATATCGTATAATATTTTGAACAAGATGGTGCTCCATTTCTGTTCACAATAGTCAACAAAAGTGCGAGCGGAACACAAAGAAAATAATATTGGATGTTCGTTTCCCGAAGTAGAAAAATCGGCGAATAATTTTTTATTGTAAAGTTACAGCACGCCTGACTTCAGAGCGTGCCGGTTTGTTTATGGTAGCCCTTTACCCTTACAACTGTTCGAAAAATTTCCCGAAACGGTTGTTCGAAAGAGACTCGAGTTGTTAGAGACATGCACGTGTGCTAAGGCCTTTACACTCGTCCTCTATCCACTAATATCACGTCATATAAAAAATGCAATTTTAACTATGAGTCTGTGGTAGCTCAGTGGCCATGGTCACGGTCCTGTGGCCAGCATTCATACATTCGATCCGTAATGCCACGGATGGTATGCCATGTAGAGGAGCTGATGCACATTAAATCTGTCGAGGATCAAAGTACTCCCGTTGGTGGGGTGTGAAAGTTAGCAGAAAGTGGTACGAGCTCAGGTGTCGTCCACGTCACTTGACCGTGATTCAAATTTACGACGTTCGTCACCAATAGCCCTCGTGCAGCTTTATTGTGCGAAGTTAATATAACTCTCACTCACTCATTGGTGTGGTGTGGAAGTTCGGAGAGTGAGGAGCCAGCTGAAGTATCATTCTCTTCCCTTGACCATGGTTCAAAATTACGAGGTCCATCGCCAAAGCCCTCGTATAGTTATATAATGGGTTGTTAATAAAAAAAAGCATTCATTCGCTATGTGTTGTTGGATAAAGAATAAAACCTACTTATAGCATTTACCTTTTTAGCAATGTTTATGCTTTAGATTAATTACAATCTATAATCAATTAAAATACAATTAGGTAGATAAAATCTGCAAATTACAATTATTTTTTTCTTGTAATAGTATATTACATATTATACCTTAATATTATATATAGCATTCAATGAAAGGTTGCGGGGCTACAGAGGACGTGGTTTGAGCAGACGAAACTCATCGTGGTTAGAGTGAACACATTTTTTCCTCCATCTTAGAACAGATTCGTTTATCGAATTACAAGGATAAATACATTTTTTGTCAATCAAATTTAATTATTTGTATTAAATTGTTAAGATATTATAGTGCGAATACATTTTAAACATAGCGAAATGTAATAAAAATAAAAACTTTCAGAGAAATATTTAAAAATTAGTAGTAAGTAACAATGTATTGAAGGGTATGAACGAATTTCAGGAGTTTTGTGGAAAACTGTATTCTAGAGTCAAATAAATATTAGAACAGGTGCAATTGCTATAAAATTAATTAGTTTCCTTATTGTAAGTAAAAATAAATACTAGAAGTAAAATATTATAAGTACAAGTAAATAAAAGAAAATAAATACAAGTAAATAAATACTAACTAACCTTTATTCAAAAGGCATAGATATCATTAAACATTGTATTTAGCCCAACCTAGTTACAAAACTTAAAGATTTTAGACATTTTTCTAAATTTTGTTTGATGTTTCGAATTTTTTTCTCTTAGGATGTTTTTGATTATTTCATCCACAATTTTACATATCCTTCATTATACTGTTACTTACTATTGATTTTTAAATATTTCTTGAAAGTTTTATTTTTTATTACATTTCGCTATGTTTAAAATGTATTAAATGAATCTGTTCTAAGATGGGGAAAAAATGTGTCCGCTCTATCCACGAGGAGTTTCAAATTGTCCGCTCGGACCATGAAATGTTATGTGTCTGCTCAAACCACGTCAGCTGTAACCACGCCATCCAATGAAATGCCACAAGTGTTTGGGAAATCTCATAAAATAGTTTCTTTTTCCTTTTTAAATTGGATTTGAATCATTTTACAAATCTAATTTCAATTGCATATACTATATATATATATATATATTACCTGTTTCTTAGACCATTTGAAACACTTATTACATTGTTTCAATTGCCAAAAATAAACAATAAATAAATAAAAACACACTATTTCGACATTTACAGTCATTAATAAAATTCATAATCTGAAAGTACATGAACATAGCCTGATCAAAGAACTTCTAATTACTAGGAAAAACACCGCTTCATTAAGAAGGCCACTGCGTTATTCAAGAAAAATTGGTACGTTCGATTGACAAACCAAGGTAATTTATCTTAATTTATCATTCCAACATCAATTTATGTTGTCAGTTAGAAAATAACCCTAAGGACTTACGTGTCATTTTGCCATTGAATCGTTAATTTTACATCAAAAGATTATTCATTTGGAATCTACGCCAAATTGTGCGAATGTCTTAACGGGTCATATCACATAAAACAGAATGCATTTTGGCATTCGTCGTGGCTCGTAATTTATGTCCGTGATTACATGACTTTCGCCAAGCCGCAGCCCTTGGCTAAAAATTCTTTCGTGATCAAGCAAGAATGTGTAAAAAAATCGAATCTTGGGTTGCATCATTTTTCAAATTGTTCGATTGGACACCATTTACTGATGCTAATAGAATTAAATTAAAGTGTATTAATTGTTGAAATCGAATATTATTTTTTTAAAAAAAATAATTATGGAGTAAAATATTCGATTAATCTTATCTGACGAGTAAAATGTTTTCAAAATTATCTTATCACTATTCATAAATGCAATGTGAAATCAGTTAATATTTTTATTTCGGATGTTTTTTTTTATTTATTTATTTTTGAGAATATTTAGTTGAGTTCAGCTGATTTTTTTCATATCCAAGTTGCAAGAAATAAAAATTTTCGAAATTTCAAATGGCGGTCGAAATATCCGCCATTTTGATAACACATTTAATACATTTTTCAGCTGACAGTTGAAGTGATTTATTTATTATTTTTTTTACTTTTAAACTCAAATTAAGATGTTTTATCATTATTTGTCTACATTTGAGTAAATTTGTGACGAATATTTAAAAATTTGTTCTGATATGCAAAAAAGAAAAACGGCAAAATTTCATACAATTATGTCAAAGTAGATTCTATTATAAAAAATCTAAACATATTTTATAATTTCACACTGTGCATGTATTTTCATTGCTAATTATTATATATAATTATTATATTATTATACTAATATGAAACTTTTTAGAATTTCATTCGAGCTTAGCTAAAAGATTATTTTTGCAATAACTATCTTTTATTTCCATAAGAAATTAGTAGATTCCTTTTTATTAAGCGTAATTTAATTACATATAAAAATACTATGTTAATTTCTTTTTTGGATGCACATTATGCTGAAATTCTTAACCAAAAAGTTTTCAAAAAATGCGAGAAAACTTTGAATTTGAGAAGAAAATTTATTTCTCAGGGATGTAATCAATTCTTTCATTTCTTTTCATTGCAGTTACAGGCAGTAAATTGTTTAGTTCTATCTATTTTCAAATTTGTATATTTTTGTGTTCAAATAAACCTTACAACAGTAATAATTACATTTAAACTTTAAATATAAAAAATTATGTCAAACACATTTATTACAACATTATTAAAATAATATTAAAATTATCAAGTTTACATGCCACGAGAATAATTCCTTTAAGATAGGAGTTAGCACAAAGAAATCGTAAAAAGTACAGCTTGTTGAAATTAATTTAGTTAATTTATATCTATTTTGTTATGTTATACGTATGTAAATACCTTGTGATAATATTCATAGTATTAATTATTATTAGAAAATATTAGATGATTATTTAAAACTTCGGTTCTTCACAAAATAATTTGCTGACTATGCTGTTTGTAGAAGTTCTTTTTTACTTAAATGTTAATTAACTAATTATTATTGCTTTTTATAGTAATTTTATGCTATTTATTTTTGCAAAAATTATTAGTGACACATATATAAAATTAATGAAACATAGTATATCTAAGAACAAAATGCAAATATATTATTGCTGGAATCTAATAATCGTAATAAAGAAAGAATTTTATCTTAAAAATGCGTCAAACAATTAAAATGATGTATAACAGAATCAAATCGGACCGTCTATTTGCATAAAAAGAATCAACTGCCGTGACCAGGATTCGAACCTGGGTTATAGCGGCCACAACGCAATGTACTGACCGCTATACGATCACGGCTCCACTCCGTTAAAGCCAAAATAACATTTATTACAGAGTTACACGTTCCTTGCCCCAATTGCGAACGAAAATCAGGAGTGATAGTCTACCGCAACGTAGCCAAAAGCAGCAGCTTCAATAAGTCATACCTTGTCGCTTCAGTGCTTTTTGACAAAACGAGTTTATTTTTACACATGAGATATATTTACACCATTGATTAATTTTAGGGAAAAGGTGATATATCTTTCGAAAACTGTGAACTAACAGACTTCGATTCTTTTGTAACGAATTTGAATTCCTTGAACGTATATGCAAATTAATAATTGCATGTACGATAAAAATTATGAAGGAAAATTGGGTCAAGAATATTCGACGTTTAAGCAACAATGTGTTAAAGGCATGCGTAAAATATACGTGATGTATCATTTTTCAGACTGGAGTAATAAAAAGTTTTGTGGCAATATAAATAATTAATCTTCTGGGAAAAACGAGAATACTTAATAAACAGATACCTACATGTGGCTTTGTGTTGTGGAACTGAAAACTTGTTAGCTATATTTCTAGTGGAAAATAGTTAGAACTTGCCCTTTTTATAAAAATAAGTTAAATAAATTACAGTAGAATAGCTATATTAGCCGTTAAGTATGCATACCATAGCTTAACAAATTTGATTCTTCAAAACATTAATAAAAACAATAACATCTGAATAAAAGTTAAGCGCTATTTGCAATTAAAATTATTTTTGTACATTAAATTTGGTTATCAAGTTTCATTATTAAGATTGAATCTGTTATTAAAAGGGGAATATAATGTGGAAAAATAATTCCGAAACACTGGCATTGCATTATATGAAAAATTTTACAACATGCCACGTATTTTATTTTCCCTGCATCAATACTCTTCTTGAGAGGAAATTGAGTTTTTACAGATAAAGTTCGCTTCCCAGCGTGAACTTGAAAAACAAGATAGTAGCAACCATAGAAGATGTGACCAGGGTTACCAGATTGGTGACTTAATCGCCTTTGTGACATATTTGGCAGAAAATCTAATATTGCCAAAGAATCATCGAGAATGTTCTATAATTTGTTCTAGAAATTACCATGAGGCTATATAAAGAACCTTTGAAACAAAAGTCAATTCAGAAGATAGTGCGGTCGAGATCAGGCTGCTTGTGCGTTGACTACGATGAAAGAAAGAGACTTCATCTGTCTGAGTTGGTACATTGCAAACTTCTAAAAGAGACAGTGTATTCTTCCCTCATGCCTGGGGCAAAACAGATGTTTTGCCGTTTCTGAAGGTGGCTATGTTGAAAGCACACCTCCTCACTTTCCGACGCTCAGATAACTTTCGGGAGCTACGATCTATAGAAAGGATGCTCCTGTGAACAATATCCATTGTTCGGCCCCCTCACACACGTGGGCCACGAAATATTTGAATGAAAGGAATGTTGGCCTATTGTGATAAATACATACCCTGGAAGGTGCTCTAAGTGTTAGTCTCAGGACGATTTATAGACCCTCCAGATGGTATACGATTTAAGGTGACGGTTTCAGTCGTGTCGGCTCATTATCTCCAAGAACCAATGGAGTAGGGACGAAGACGCGGAGCGCAGTGTGCAGATCCGCTACGCTCGCGAATCAGGGATGATTGGGGGCATGAAAGAGACCCGCCAAGGGAAGTTAAAAGGGTCGGCTCGCAAGTTGACAAGGATCTCTTTGAATCGCCTTCTGTCTTCTGCATTACCTTCCGCATCAGTTTTTCTTCTTTGAAGACACTCGATAGAGGTTGCGGGAGCAGCCGCACCTTAAGGACTAAGGGAGAGGAACTGCGAATATTTTTGAAAGACGGAATGCCACAGTCTGAGGAGCAACCGCTTGAGTCAAAAGACTTAGGACTATAACAGCGAAAGGGTTTATGGGGACAACTGCACCCGGGAGCCGGCCATTTCAAGGTCTCAAACCTTAAGCGGGACTAGGACTTTGCTGTGAAGAGTAGCATTTTATTAATGAATATAATGCTTTGTTTAATTAATTTGGAATAAAAAAAGCCTTTTTTGGCAAAAACTTGTCTGAGTCCTCACGCTACCTAGCAATGAAGTAATTTTATAAGCTTATAACATCCCATGGGTTAATGATCTGTTATACTATTTCTTTGTGAATATACGTCGATTTGTCATCTTGTAACGGGTCTATTTACGGGTCCTCTCTTGGCGAAACATTTTCTTTAAATATTATTTCATTGAAAACTTTCTCCCGAAGAAGAAGACGTGACTTATGCAAATCAAGGCTTATATTTTAACATTAACTTTCAGGTTTGAGAGAGAGAGGTTAGAAACTAAATGATAGCAGTGAGTGATTAATGTAATGTAATAGAAAGCTAGGCGAGAGTGTTCCGTAGATTTTTTGCTTAGTATTTAAGATTGACGATTTGTGTCAATTAGATATTTGAATTGGATTAGCGTCGGCTTGAAGTAGACCAACTTAGATGTCTTAGATTATTTGGAATGTGTATGGCTAAGACATTCCTAAAGTAAGTGATTAAATTTATAATTAATTATTACTTATATCGTCTTCATCGCTTTTGCTCCCCTATTTATATAAAGGTGCATTTCCTAACTTGGGTTGTTCAGGTTTGTTAGGTTGTTGAGAATTGTAAATAAATTGTTTTTGTTTTGACTATGGCTTATCTTCCTTCTAACTCTCCTAGTAGTGATGGATGGGAAAGCCTATCCATCACAATCTGTTCATCCTTGTTTATAATAAATCTATTATTATTCAAACAGTTCTGGTCGCCGGCTACTCTTCCCCCACGTAAATATGCAACAATATATTTCAAATAAATAATCCATTTTTTTAAACCATCCTTAATTTCGAAATTAATATTGAGCATTTTCATGTTGAAAGAAATTTCTTTCCTTTTTTCATCCCTTACTTTATTTGCTTAGTTGCATTTACCCAGTAAAGTGGTTAGCGACGCTGACCGCGGTGCCGTAGGACCTGGGTTCGAATCCCGGAAAAGGCATGGATGTTTGTAAATGTATAGTGCCTTCGCAGCATGAGGGTACTCTAAATAGCCGTCGAGCCGCAAGTCCTCTCGTGAGGTTGGTGAAAGGGAAAGAGAGGTGAGAGACCCCTGACCAACTCAAGAGGTTCTCCCTCAAAATTGGGGTAGAACTGAGTAAAATCGTACTGTCACCTGCATAGTGTTCAAAGCTAAGGATAACGACAAGCGTAAAAATCTAGCCTTTAGCCGCGATGAATTTCGTGGACCTAGATCTGATGTCATAAGCAACAACAACAACAGATCTTGTAATGGAAAACAAAGCGGGAATTTTCAGAATGAAAACTCATTAAGTACTATAAATTTTATTCTTTTCATAAGGTAAAGTTTAAATATCAAATAAATCTTATTTAAATACAAGCAAATAAAAGAGTGTACTAATACATAAACATAAAAATTATCTTTCTAAAATTAGAAAAAGTAAAAGAGAAAAAAAAAGGAAAGGAAAGGAAAAGTCTAGAAAAATCAGAGTAGTCTCGGCATTAATTCATTTATATCTCTTAGGTGAAAAAATATGTTTCCCCAGATGCTAAGCCCCAATACATAGATAAATACATAACAGATTTTGTTCTCAACAGATGTTGATTTCCGATTAAGAACTATCTGTGTGACGTAGGGCATTTTTATTCTTAAATCTTGTTATCTTATCCTTTAACCTTTTTAAAAATTCCCGGAACTCTGGAGACGTTCACTTCAAGGGAGGAGCGAAGCACGAGTTAACCATGGGTCTCTTGCATATTTTTAGCTTCTGTAAGTATTTTACGTAGCCAGATCTGCTAAGAATTGAAATACTTAAATCAGATTTTTTATATTATCTTTTTAATCATATTATTAATAGAATTTTAAATTGAGGACATAAATTTTCTTATATTAATCGACACAGATTACTTTATATTTACGCGCTGATAATAAGTTCCTAAGGTGACTATGTTTGGAAGCGTGGTTTTTATTTTGCAAAAGCGTATAAACCAGTGGTTCTCAAACTTCTTTATTCCATGGACCCCTTTTTATAGTCAAAACTTGTCCACGGACCCTTTTTATAGAAAAAATTGTCCACGGATCCCTTTTTATAGTCAAAACGTCCACGGACCCCTTTGCATAGTCAAAACATGTCCATGGACTCCTTTTCATGGTCAAAACTTTCCTAAGAACCCAACTCCCTTCCAAGTGAAAAAGATGCATAAATGCATAGTATAAAAATTGCAAATTTAAAAAAACATTTTATTGAAGAATTATTTATTGAAATTACAGCGTTTTTGTTTAAGGTATCCGACTACTTGCGACAACTTTTTTTAAAAAAAAATGAAGATATGGGGATTTTTTTTGTGGTTTTTAGATTTATTTAGTACATTTTAAGGAAAATATACTAAAATTAAGAAATGAAAAAGAAATTATAACGACGAAAATGCGAAAAAAAATATATAAAAATTGACAAAAAATAACATAAACGCTGCCCATTCTGTACCCAAAGTTTATGAACAAATTTTTAATTTTTAATTCTGATGTGTTGCTGCGTTATTTATTTTTGAAATGACTTTCAGGATGAGAGATATTTTAATTTTTACAAAAACTAGAACACTTTATCTTTGTTATTATTTGAAATTGCTTAAAAAAACAGTGATTATATTTACATAAGGGGCTGTAATTTTTGTAATAAAACAGTGTTGATACATTTGAAGGTTAAAATACTTCTACAATTATACAGAACATACACAAACAAATTTCGGTTAATTATTTTCAAAACTTTTTGAGCAATCGCTGGCCTTTTCGAGTATTTAAAAAACACACACACGCACATTTCGAGTAAAACGCGTTTTAAAGTATAGCATCTTGCTTAAAGTAATGGCATCTGCTTTTACTAAAACAATTGTAATTTTTGTTCCGGTGAACTGAAAATAATATACTTGGTATTTTTATAAAGCTAATAGACAGCCTATAAAATAAAATCATAAAAAAAAATTTGTCAATTTTTGGCAAAATTCACAATTTTAGTGTAGTCAGGTAACTTAAAATAAAATAAAGTTAATTACTTGGATGAACTTGATGAGATGTTATGAGTGTATTTATATATATCCGTCTCAATGATGGTGAGTAGCAACCGAAAATCCCCACGAGCACTAGTTTTTAGTCGGTCTCTTTTTTTTTGTGTGTGATGAGATTTTTTTTACGGCACTGAATCCCATTTTACCAAATTGGAAGACGGTAAAGTAGTCAAAAACTTCTGTACATTAACCCATAATGCAGGATATAAAATTGGGATCTGTTTTTGAAACCAGAATTTGTGGTATCCTTGTTCAAACATTGGTTTAAGTCCCTCAATTGTGGATATTTCAATGAGATGCTCCTGTATTAGTATGGATTCATCTGTGTTTGGGATCTGAGAGTAAGTCCACGCGTCAAAGGGCTTAGTACCCAGTGAGTGAATTATTGTTTTTATTTAAGTTTCCATAAAAATAAAATTGATGAAATTTTTTAAAATTTTATATTAAACCTTGAGCGGATCCCCTGGCATTGTTCAGGGACCCCCAAATCAATTTTAATTTTCCATGGACCCCCTGAATAATATCGGGAACGTCTGGGGGGGTCCGTACTTTGGGAACCACTGGTATAAATGAATAACTTTTTTGACATTCAGAGTCGTCTGAATTAGAACATACATATAAAATTGTTTTAAAGGTACTTTAACAATAAAAAATTATTTAAATGCAATTTTTGGGTGGCAAACATGAAGAAGAAACATATTTTCAAAACATTCTCTTTTTATGAAAAATGCTTCTTTATTAATAATATTTTATCTTAAGGCTTCTTTACAAAGCCTGAACTAGGATTTTTAAGATATATAATTTGAGATTTATAATTTATTCCTATTTTAATATGTCAGAGTAAAGAAATTTTAGCAAAAAAAAACACCCCCTCGATTATTATATCGATTGATCATAACCCTGAAAATAATGTGAATTTTTAAAAACTTTTAATTCAGTCTTTGTATAGAAATCTCAGATATGTATATATGTTACCGTTAAAGTGTGATTCCAAAATTTCATATAGAATAACTATTTCAGAAAATAACTAGACAAGTCAGTTAAAGTATGTAAAATTATTGAATTCTACGATTTAACTAGGTATTCTATCGAATAACGATTACTCGATCTTTAAAGTATAAAATACGGCACTCGAAAGTTTTTTGAACCGGTTCGAGCTGCTTTAGGAAGGATTTTTCCAATTAGGAACTAGAGATGGCCGAATAAAACAATTGTACTCTAGATATCAGTTCAGTATATATCTGCGAGAATTAATTTTCATTGAAGAAGTTTCAAATATTGACACAACGTTTCGATCTGTTGCAACAGATCAAGATTGCGGTACTGAAAAGTTTAAAAAAGAGCCTGTGTAAAAAAAAAATGTGTTATGGTAAAAAGTAGGCTTGTTTCAAAATTCAAAAATAATAAGCAGTTCAATCCAAAGTGTCATCACATCATCACAGTAATACTTGCTCTAATAAACAATGAAAAGTAATATATATAAAGGTATCTCTTAAGATATAAATTAATATTCTCTTACATTTTTGTTTTAAAAAGTTTATACAATGTTTTTATGAAGTAACAATTTTTCTTCTCAGCATGTATATTTGTTGATAATATTTAAGTATAATCTATTTTTGCAGCATATTCTTTTCCCCCCTTTCTGTTTAACTAATGTTAACAATATGAGCAATTATAAATAATGTCATCTGCTTTCCCTAATTATTTATCGATTATTCATCCGCAAAGGAATAAAATGTATTTTTCGATAGATTTTAGCTATTTACGATCCATTAATTTATAAAATATCTTTGAAATTATTTATTTTTCACTTTACCGGTCTATACTTAGTTATTTCGTAGAATACCTAGTTATTTCATACATTAGGTAAAGTATGAAAATTTTCATCTATTATATACTTGAACTGACTTGTCTAGTTATTTCAGGGAATACACTTAGTTATTCTATGAAATAACTGAATTATGCACTTTAACGGTAACATATAGACAAAATATTTTTATTATATAAGCATTTTTTCATAAAAAGGAACTGTTTTGAAAATATATAATTCTTTTTAAATATTGCACTTAAATAATTTTTCTTGTAATAATATTCTTGAAAAAAATTCATATGTATGTCCTAATTCAACTGTCTCTAAATATAAAAAAAATAATAACATTTATACGCTTTTTCAAAATAATGGTTCTGAATGTAGTAAGACTATGACTGTGGGACATAACATATTGAATTATAGAAAAGTTAGATTACGTATTGAACACAGAAATATGAAATGTCTTTGATCTTAATGAATGTTTAATTAATCTTAATGGATGTAAATATATATACATTAGTTTAGTTAGTTTAGTTATAATGGTATCATATTTGCTTCAATAAAATGTGTTGTTGACTATTAAGTATTAATGCTTTGAGATCTTTTAGTATGAATATTTAATTTTTAATAAATTTCAGAACTCTCTAGTACCAGTATAAGAAAAAAATTTGAAATTTGAAGGCTTGTATTTTCTAACCACAACTCACGCCAAATTTTTAAGAAAATGATATTAACCTGGATTGATCTTTCATATTTAATTTTGTTTCAAATCTCCTAATTCTCAATAAAAATCATTTATCTATTTTGAAATTTACCTATTAAAAATATATTTGACCTACTTAGATCCTGATACTTAGAACCTGACCTACTTAGACCTATATATATATAATAATATATATATATTTTTTTATATATATATATATATATATATATATATACTGTTACTACGCCGCCCGCTTCGCTGGGTATTTCATGATGTTTTATAAATTTTTACTGCTTATATATATGTATAAATTATTGATATCTAAGTCCTAGCATTAAGAATTCGATTGAATTGAAAAATATACTTATACCTGTAACTGTCACTTGTTGATAAAAAAAAAAAGGGCAGAACTCATCTAATTTGTATTTTCTAAAAATCTCTAAAATTGAAGCATAGAATGATGTTTGCTCTTTCGTAACTCAAAAACCAAATGGATTCCCACAAAACCAATTTTCGGTGGATCTCTACTCCGTAAATTGAACATGCAAGCCAAATTTCAAGTCTAAATCTAACAGAAAAAAGCAAAAGTTTTACTATCAATATCCCCGTAATCCCGTTGAGAGCCGTTTTCCAAAATTACCGCTCTTGGCGGATTTCAATTCAACAAAAGAAAAACGCAAACCAAATTTCATTATTATAGTCCTTGTAGCTCGAAAAAAGTAATTTTTTTGTCAATACGTCCCAGTAACCCCCTGCAACCCCCAGAACTTGATTTGATTAAAATTTATTCTTAGTGGATCCCTATTCAACAAAAGAAACATGCTTAACAAATTTCAAGTATATGGGTCTAACAATTAAAAACAGGAATTTTTTTCTGTAACTCCTCTTGACCCCGCGCAAACATCTTTGGGGGTCAATTTTCATTTTACTCTTTGTTAGAGGAACTCCATTTCATGAAAGGAACATACCTACCAATTTTCAAGCAGGATGATCAAGTAGTTTAAAAATGGAAATATTTATCGATTACGCCTCTTAATCTCCCGAAATTAAACATAGTAGTTGATATTCGCGAAACCCATTTTGTAGCGGTTCTCTACTTTACGAAAGGAATCTGCTTATCAAATTTCAAGACTGTACGTCGAACAGTTTAAAAATGGGGATAATTGTCTATAACGCCACTTGAGCCCCCGCAACGCCACTTCTGGGTCTGTTTTCACAAAACCCATTTTGTAGGGGAATTGCACTCTATGAAAGGAATCTGCTTAGCAAAATTTGAAGACTGTGCGTCCAATTATTTAAAAATGCAAAAAAATTATCAATAACGCCCCTTGAACCCTCGCAACACCACCTAGGGGTCGATTTTCACAAAACACATTTTGCAGTGTATTTCTATCCTATGAGAGGAATCTGCTAACCAAATTTCAAGACTATGAGTCTAATAGTTTAAAAGAAGAAATAATTATTTATATCTGCCCTTAACCCCCCGCAACACCCCTTGGGGGTCAATTTTCTCCAAACCCGTTTTGTAGCGGATATTTACTCCATGAAAGAAACATTCCTACCAATTTTCAAGCAGGTAGGTCAAATAGTTTAAAAACGAAAATATTTATCTCTTACGCCATTTATTCCCCTGCAACGCCACTTAGAGATCTGTTTTCACAAAACCTTCTTATAGCTGATCTCTACTCTATAAAGACTGTGCGTCTGATAGTTTAAAAATGGAAATAATTATCTATAACGCCCCTTAAGTCCCCTCAACGCCACTTGGGGGCAATTTTCACGAAACCCATTTTTAGCGTATATCTACCCTATGAGAAGAATCTGCTTACTAAGTTTCAAGACTGTACGTCTAATAACTTAAAAATAAAAATTTATAACGCCCCTTAAACCCCCGCCCCCGCAACACCCCTTGGGGGTCTTGTGAGGATTTTTTGAAATGTTCGACACACGGGAAAAATTATTAATTATTAAGTATTTTGAGTGTTTTATTAAAGTTTGTTCAAAAAAGTTTTTGGCTTTTTATTTTTTAAATCACTGATATTAAAAGTTTTAAAAATAATTTTTATTTAAACGCAACGATATTGATTCATTTCACAGTATGAAATTCAAAAAGAAAATAATACTATGTGAGATAAAAATATATTTAAAAATATTTCCTTATAATTTTTATGATATTTTTTTTCTTATATTCTACTGTTCTTCAATAAATCAATCTTTAAGAATAAAAAAAACCATCGGTTGTGATGGGTTATATGAGGGAATTCCCCTTTTTCTACGCAGCGAGACTCAAAACTACCTCAACTTTTCCCATCTTCCAAACACAAAGCTAACGCAACGTGAATGACCTTGACGAAATTCAGAAATAACGTCGAGAGAACCGAATGAGCATCCCTTACGGGAATCTGGCAACGTTTTTTCAGGATTCTTCACATTTCCGGCTATAAAAAAATTATGGCGTGATAAATTGAAATGAAAACCATCCTATCTCTCAAGTTGGATCGAACTGCACATGGTGTGCAAATTTTATTATAATCGGTTAAGTGGTTCAGGAGTCCATTGAGGACAAACATTGTGACGCGAGATTTATATATATAAATATATATATATATATATATATATTATATATATAATATATATATATATGATGGATGTCGTACTCTAGGATTAATGTGATTTCGAATATTTGCTTAATTATATTTGTGTGATGTATTTTAAATATATTTAAATATATATATATATATATATATATATATAGGTTTTAAGTTAGATATAAAAATAATTTTCACATAAGTATGTTTTACGATTCGTGTTATAAAAAACAAAACAACAATTAATTTATTTCTCTGTTTTAGATATCTGTAATTAATATTCTAAAGAAATAAAAAAAAACCCCGGAAATTAAGAAAGAATCGAACTTATTTTCTCTGTTGTTAAAAGCATATTATTATATTTTCTCAAACCACATCATCACAGTATAGTTAGTAGAAAATAAAATAAAAAATAAGGTACATATATATATAATAAAAAAAATTTAGTATTTATCCTTGTTAAATGTGGCTTTTAATTAATAAAAAAAACATGCTAACTATTAAAAAAGGAAAATAAAAAAATATTATAATTATAAAAATTATAAATCTGTAAATAACACATGGAAAAATAAACAATTCAACTCGTGTTCTTCAAAAATAATTTTTTTCCTTTGATCACTTTAAATATGGAGGACTTACATCTTTATCTTATAAGGATTTAAACTCTCTTTTAAGATCGTTTGAATTTTGAATTATTTTTTATTTTTAACAGATACAATTTTATATATATATAAGAGCTGTAACTAATAGATTACTCCTCCATTACATTTATTGAAAAAACTAAAATCAATATTTTTCAAAAATAACAAACCGGTTTGGTTGTATCAGTCTATTTGCATTTAAAAATATAAAGAATAAATAAAAACATCTTATACTATTCCTTCATTAGTGCTTGAGAGACAAACTACCTTGTAATAATTGCTCTTTTTTTTCAGGCGTAGCAATATCAGCTCTGTCATTTGTCTCTGCTTGTTCTGATCATATCACAGATGAGGAATATGAACGCGTGATGTGTAAGAATCTATCTTTTTCATTAATTAAAAAGAAGGAATATCTAATTGTCAAAAAGAATGTGTTCCTTTTAGTTATGGTATTTTTTTTTAAAACATGGCTATAAATTCTATTTGGGAGTTATTTAATTATGGAATATTAATTGGTGTTTCATAATATGTAATGTAGGAAATAAGTTATTCATAGCGTTTAGAGAGATATACAATCTTAATTTGAATATTAATGAATTATTATCAATTCATTTTTTAGCTTTAAAAATTAATTATAAGTTTGAATATTGTTTTATTTGTATATGTTAGTGTCTACCGCAAGTTTAAATAATTATGCTTGTACAAAATAAAATTTATTGATAAGAAACAAGATACATAAAGAAGCATGTAACGTCCCCCCATCCATAATTTTCTCGTCTATCCCCCTCCATTCATACCATTCATTTGGTAATGCCAAGTATATATAAATAAATATATATCGTTACTTTAATCAATTTAAAAGTAAATAATAGCACTACGAAATGCTTTAAAATCAATACTGAACTTTGTTAAGTATAAGCTGCTTTTTTAAGATTAGATGGGGAGGGGGAATTATAACTCAAAATATTCTAATGTTCTGCAGAAATCATGATGAGACATAAATTAACTGTACATTTCTAATTAATGATATATTTTCTTAATTTATGTGATTTGATTACATATATTAACTATTATTAGGTTAGTCTTAGCAATTAATTAATAAGTATTTAAATAAATTAATATTTCACTAATGATACAGCATTAAGCTCATAAAATATAATTACATTGTATTCCTATACTTTCAATGTAAATATATATCAGAGGGTCCGAAAAGATTCTTCCCAGCCTGTATAAGGACGATGTAGGAAAGCAACGCTGGAGTCAAACATTTGACAGTGATTGTGCGTTTCATTTACATGAGGCGAAATTGTAATAATGGATTTGAACTGGTATTGTAGAGTTATTCGTGTGTACTATTTTCTTCTTGTTGGAAGAAAATCTACTGAATTGATAGAGGATTCCAGAATATACCCCGAAAGAACTTTCATGGACCTTTTTGTGTTTGAATGAATTGATTTTTTTATAATCATCACACTTTTTCTGTGTTTGAAATGCTATTAACCTTGTAGTGCTATGTAATCATCAATCCTTTTTAACTTTAGAAGAATAATTTCAATATTTATCGTTCTTCAGTTATTTAAATGTCAGAGAAAATTTACTACAATATTTTTACCACAGAAGGAAAATAAACCCTCCAGTGTGCAATTGTTTCTTCATTGATCAGATAATTTCTGCAGGAGTATTATTATCAATCCTTTTGCTAATGAAGCATAACTAAAACAAATTGTGTGATTTTTTTTCTTGATTGAAAGGGCTATTGTACCTTAGGGTTCCAAACAATCAATCAATCGAGTTTGTACTGCATAAATAAAGGGATGAGTCAATTTACTTATTCATGGTCCAATGCATTTTTCACTCGTCGCTTAGGGGTTCAACTTTACTTTTCCTTGCTTCGATTGCTTTAAAAACATAAGGTCAAGGTTATGATTTAGCTTGCATGTGTTGAGTGTATTAGATTTTATCAGTGCTTTTTTTTAAATCTCACATAATGGAGTAGAAGTAGAAAATTCAATTATTATGTTTTTGTATATTTCCGTTCTTTTATGTATTGAATTATTTGAAACCAATATAATTTTAAATAAATAATCAAACAAAACTTTTTTTAATAAAAATATATATATGCATACAATATTTAGTGTTGTTTTTAAAACGTTTAAATAACTTTTAAAATCTCTTTCTCTCTCTCTCTCTTAATATATATAATTTTAATATATTTAAAAATTATTTTTTTTAAATTATCATTCAATAGGTATGCATCAAATAATGCAGCGTATGCGGATATATATATAAACATGTTTAAACCTTCATTCTTGGTTCCTAAGGCCAAGAGTTTGCTATTATTCTTCTGTGGTTACTATTTCTTACTGTTCTGACTAGTTATACTGGGTTTATAATTATTTGTATATATTATTAAGGATTATATACACACACATATATATAACATTATACTATCTCTCTCTCTTACAACTATAATAAAATAAATATAAACATCGTAAATTATCTTGCAAAACTTAGAAAGGAAAGTTTAACAACAAACCAATATATAAGCAAATATATATAAAAAGTCAAATGACCGAAATGGAAATTTTTTGTGTTTTCTAAAACTGAGCTGTCAACGACTTGGGGCGGTGAAGTAGGGTTAAGCTTGCTTTATGGGATCCCAACCTATGGGACCCCAATCTTCGGATGAAGGGGAGGATCCCAACCTCCCCTTCATCCGAAAATTTATACATAATAGGGCAAGCAAAATTGTAAACAAGTAGCTGCAAGCTGGTGGTTTGTAGTCTACTGATGACCCGTGATAAATTTTCATGGTCTGCAGAAAAATTGCGACATTATTCATATTTTTATGAAGATTCAGTTTAAAACACGACTAGCAACAAAAGGCATTATGAAATATGTGGATTATAATTTTTTAAAAAAATAAGCTATTCCTTTAAGAGAAATTCCTGCAGAGTTTAATTACTTTTGCCGGTGTATCTAGCGACATTTGAAATTGAGAGTTGGCAACCATGTTAAATTGGCGGCATAACAAATCAGTTTGTTGAGATAGCTTTACATTGTCGGTCTATCCTTGGTTTTCATCAAACTCCTTTTCAGTGATACGGAACTTTAAATAGAGACTTAAATAAGTGACAATATAGTTATAGTGGTTCGCCATATAGTGGTCAATCATATTAAGGTCAACCAAATATAAAATTATATATCTAGCGGTACAGCCCTTAAGGGTTGGCTGCTCATATGTACCTCTCATGGGGTGACAAATGGGAAAACAATTAAATTATTTCATCTATTTTCAGTCATTTTGATAACTTCATGAGTTGATATGGAATAATACTTTCCAAATCACCCTCCCCCCCCCCAAAAGAAAACTTTTATAGATTCGATAACCATAACTCATGCGTGTATAACTTCTCTTTAAATATGTATTTTTATTCATTTCCCCTTGGTTTATACTTTGGGGAGTTTTTTTATGGGTTTCTTATGATCTTCGTATTCATGGATTTATATAGGTAAATGCTTACATATTATCAAGTGAAAAATTTCACAGGTGTTAATCACTATCAGTAATCTCAGGAAAAGAGAAAGGGTGAAAAAGAAAAACAATATCGTTCTAAATATAATTTTAAGAAAAACGCTATTAACTTCATCTGTTGATAATGTGATATAATTTTTTTTTGATATTTTTAAACTATTCGTAAATGTTTTTAAATAAAAATTCATAAATTTCTTGTAATTTTTTCAGTTTATAAATGAAATGCAACATTCATGCTCTAAAAAAACTTTTTCTCTTTTTTACTTTTTCAAATAAAACATTATTACTATATGAACTCATTCAAATAATTCACTTTCGCTTCAATATACCTTATTTATATAAGGTATAATGAAATATAAAAGAAATAATACGAATTCTAAAATAAAATATGTCAAATAAAAGGGCAATTGAATAAACTAAACTCAGTGGCGCAACAGCCCATGGAGGGCCAAGACCTGCTGTGCCCATCTCAGTATGCGTGTCCATTGGGCGCTGAAGTGCCTGAAAAGATGTCCCGATCAGGTGGTCTGTCTGAAGCGAAACACCCAGTGTTAGTCCCCAAGCAAGCTTGGTACTTATTTATTGACCCACTGAAGGGATGAAAGGCTGAGTCGACCTTGCCCAGTCCGAGTATAGAACCCGGACCTGTGGTGTGGAAGCACGATACGCTGCCACTTGGCCTTACCAAAAAAACAGGGAGGCTATTATTTAATATTGGGTAATTATATTCTATTACATTAGTCGACATTAAGATTTCAAAGTGTGTATTGAGAACGGATTAAAACCTTCAAAACTTCACAAAAGAGAAGAAAAATGGCAAGTTGTTGTTGTTGTTGCTAATGCCACCTGTCTGACAAAATGGCAAGTGAAATGTTCTATTATGATTTCATATTAGTTTTGCTTTTGACTGTGGTTAAGGCTAAGGAACTTAATGATTTATCGGGTGCGGGTTGATTTTGAGGTTGGATTTGTTCTTGACATTTGAAATGTAAAATGATCCCAAACAGTAATAAAATGTGACTTGGTAGAACTTTTATTCAATCTCCGATAGTGACAGCATATTTTAAACATTTATGTATTTTTTTAGTATTGTTTCTGTAGGAGGCAATACAAAGTACCAAACTATATCCAGTTAAACAGTTTGCAAAGTATGATATTTTACGATTACCTGAGTAGATCTGAAAAAAAATGGCGAAAGTATTTCCTCTATAAAATAATCAATAAAAAAGACGATTCCAGATATTTTCGCTCGTATATTCTACAATTAAGGAAGATTGATCCAATGACTCTCAATTAGATGGAGGTAGTTTAAATGTGGCACTTTAAATCTTTGCTCACAGTTATAAAATTCTTTATGGACTTGCACCTACAGGTCTTGTCTTCATGAAATAGATTACTTCGCCAAGAGGAGTATATAACTAGCGAAAGAATTCGCTGTAGGGGCCTTTAAAAAATTCGATATTTTCGTAAATTAAAGAGCATTGCTGTAGGCTCCACTCCACCAAAACATGTTCGGTGTCTTTTCAGTATTCTGGAATATTTTCACACACACACACACAGTTTAATGGTTTCACTTTACAATCTACTTGACTAGATTCAAAAGTGGACACGCTTTCGTGAGAGGAATAAAAACCTTTCTTGCAGTTCGAGTTCGTTTTCTACTATATTGTGTATTACATAATTAATTACATTGGTTTACTTTAAAACCATCTCCAGGAACGACAAGATTCGTTGTTCCTGTTTTAATAAAAAGGATCTCAAGGATTTTTTTTCCGTAGAAAACAAGAAAAATAAAAAAAAAAGAGTATGTAATTGCAATTAATATAATAACAAAATGGGCCGTCATCCTACTGTAAATTGCTTGCAGAATTAAGATGTGCATCGAATTTAAAGTTATGGTCAAGAAAACATTTTGCGAACTACTGATTTAACCGAATTATAATGATAGATATATATTTTTCTTGAGTCTTTCGCAATTTTTACGAAACATGATGGTGATATCAATCAAGAAGACATAAGATGGTGGTAAAATCTTCCACGCGCTGCAATTATTAAAATAATTTAATCAACTTTAACGGGAAGTTGTACAAAGGAGAGAAATTTAGAAAGCAATGAACCATTATATCCTGTTCTTGAATAATTTTGTCAGTAATACTTCGGCAATCTTCTAACAAGTTGTCTACCACATTTGTTCTCATAAATGAAGATAACAATCAGGAATTATGTAGTGCAAATCTATGAAAGAATATTTGATTGGAAGATGTCAGAACGGCATCAGTAATTTTATCGATATACGAAAGACGTTCCGAAAGTAAGTTTCGTCCTTTTTTCGCACGAAATATTTATTGACAAAAATAGAAAGAAAGAAATGCGCTAGACATCATGGGCTACACATTTTGCTCTATTTTTCGACATAATTGCCACCGACATGAAGACATTTGTCATAGCGTGCAATCAGTTTGAAGAAACCACTTAGGTGAAGCCCGGTGCCCTATGTCATAAGGAATTGTCGCTCAGCTTACTCTATTTCAGAATTGTTTTGGTAGTTACGTCCCAAGAGTGCGGCTTTCGATGCAAAGAACAGGTGAAAAACTAATTAGGCAATGTTATTTGCATTCGAGAATGCAGAGGGATGTCCATTTTCACATTTGTCTTTCACAGTCTGCTTTCCTTTTCTAAACATGTAACACCAGCGACTAACCATTTGACGAGACATTGCCTCTTCATCATACACATTTTGTACCCATTCATGGATTATGGACACCCTAGTCCTTCGTGCCCATTCATACCGGATATCAGCACGCCCTTCCATTAGGGACCACATTATCAGCACATGTCTGCCTCCTATCGTGATTCGTACTTGAATAACCTCAAGTACGCTAGTTGCTGTTGCTTTCCCTTCTTCGAAGCTCTGTGGAAGCTCAATTCCTTTAAAGCTGTCACTCAAACCATCGTTGAACCATCAACGGACAGGGACGTCTTAAGGCATTGGCCAACTGGGTCCGGGCTCAGGGCCTCACCACAATGGGGACCTAACCTAATTCTGGACTCAGCCTTAATAAGGTCATCATTCGAATGATTTCAACGGTCAAATGTTATTTTCGATTGTATTCTTTGAAAAACTGGGAATTTTGGACGATATGTCAACTGGCTATATATGATGATTGTGGTACCTGTATAGGCCTAGACCTACCACCGGACACTAACATTACTCATTCAGTGAAAAGGCGGTAGTCGGTCTAACCGGTGTATTCGATTGTAAGACATACACATTTATTTGCTTCGGGTTATTTTTTTTTGTACGAGCACTTGACAACGTATGCTATGTACTGTCTGTCTATTTTTATGGGTCATAAATGGGTCCAACATTTGTGTAGGGGCCCATTGACTTTAAGGAGCCTAAGGCCTGACTGACGCTAAGTACGTATTTGGGCTTAGGGCCCTAAACTTGAGTTTGCAGGGGACACTAATATTTTCCATTACGCCACTGCCTCAAGAAGTCTTAAGACGTCCCCGGCATCGGATGTTATTCCTTTTGGCGATTGTTATTTTCACCTGGTGTACTCTCTTCCATTTAAAAAATGACGAAATTTGCTTTTAGAACGTCCCTTTCTCTCATATCTGTTCTTTAAATTTTCACAAGAGTTGCCTGACATGCATCATTTCGATTTTTATTGAAGCACCGAAAGGAGCAAAAAAATATCTTCGATTATCAACACACATATGCCCAGAAATATATCTCAGTTCACTCACTTCTTCTTTCGGGAATAATAAATTGGATCATAGTAAAGGAATATGATTTTAACCAAGATAGAGAAAACCCCATTTAAGAAATTTCTTTCTTTTTATATCTCATGCATTATAATGGGGGACGGTATTAATTAATTTTTTAGTTAGATATCAAGATTATTTTCCATAAACCGAAAATTCCGATGCTGAATGAAGAATTTTTAGTTTCAGATTCGGACCCCGTCCCTTTTCACTTCAGGCGACCCTCGATCGTCTGTACGGCCAACCAGAAGCGGCACCCCCACGAGACGGACTGTTCCCTTTTCTACGAGTGCCGACAAGCCTCGAGATTCCACATCGCATTCTTTGTACCCACCTGATGAAATGCAAACATGGAAAATTATATGACGTAAAGCAGGAGCAATGCGTCGATGCAAATGTAGCAAACTGCGGAAATACCCATAAAAATCGGGATCCTGATCATGAATCGAAAGACCAAGATCATGTCAAGGGTAAAATGCTGTAGTATATTTATATTTATTTTCCAATTAGATACAATGAAATCCAGTGCAATACGTCACGCTAAAAAGGACAGAATTTTCTCTTTTCTGAATACAAAAGTCAACACAGTGCTTCGAGCCAAGACAACTGAATTCTCGTTTTTGTCACCCTCGCATTTAAAAGCAAACTCCCTTATCTCTCTACAAATAGCCTCTCCACAATTGGGAAGTATGTCTCATACCTCCCCCCTCCCCCCCGCGTAATGTTAAATTTCTTTATTTGCTAGTGGCAAATGATTTTCTAAATTAGTAATTTTTTCCCTTCAAACTTTATTTTTAATAATTCGTTCCTAAAATCTTAAATTCTACTCTGCACCCACGGAGGCAAGATTTTGAATCTTAATTTTTCACAACTTCAAGGCAGCCAATCTTGAGCCATCTCACTTCACCCTCTTGACCAATAGCAAAGCAGGCACTCAGCAACTCCATCTACTTCGACTCTGTCTGCAAGCACCACTTAGCCACTCCCCTTTTCCACGTTCGTTCCACCAAACAGGTTGCTTCCTCTCCACTCAGGACTGCTACTTTCACCAGGCTTCGCGAGCCAAATGCCCAGATACGTCAAGCGTAGCGATTTGGGAAATACGTCACCAAACACTCAATAATCCACCGCTAACATACAGTAGCCAGATATTACAGATATATAATTTCTCAAATATTTTAACTCTTCATTTCATTTACCCATCATCATTTATTGAAATGAATTGTAAAATGACCATTATAGGAAGAAGAAGACTGTGTCACCATGAAAGTAATTTAAACTTTTATAAGCATTTGGGGGCAGAACGAAAAAAAAATGTTATATTGTTGAAGAGCTAATTCACAAAATGGAATTCCTGTGAAATTTACGTATGAAAGGATGGTTCTTGTCAGAAAACAAGTTTTTCTGATCTCACAAATACCATTCGTCTACGTCGTTGTCTAAGTGGAAGGATAACGTTTTTGATGTGGAAGAATGGTCATGACCGACAAGTGGCCATAGTAGTGAACTCATAACCAGCATTGTTGCTGTCGAGTTTGTTTCTGCCAGCATTGTTCTGACTACAGCTCTGATCCACTGGAGACTCGCAATGTATAACGACTGATTCACAGCAATATATAACACGTTCGATAACACAATAATAACGACAATGTATAACACGTTCACTCTTAAGGTATCCGACTAATTGCGACAACTTTTTTTTTAAAAAAATGAAAACGCGTGCGAATTTTGTAATGGTTTTTAGATTTGTTTAAAACGCATTTTAAGAAAAATATGCTAAAATTAAGAAGAGAAAATGAAATTATTATTACTAAAATGGGAAAAAATGGGTAAAAATTTACAAAAAATTACATAAACGAGGTCCATTCTGTTCCAAAAGATTATGAACAAATTTTCAATTCTCATGTGTTGCTATGTTATTCAGTTTTCAAATGTGCTTCAGGATAAGAGAGATTTTAATTTTTACAAAAACTAAAGCACTTTACCTTAGTTATTATATGAAATTCCTTCAAAAAAAGCAGTGATTATATTCACATAAGGGACTGCAAATTTTGTAATAAAGCAGTGATTATATTCACATAAGGGACTGCAAATTTTGTAATAAAACAGTGATTGATAAATCTGATGGTTAAAACATTTCTGCTATTATACAGAGCATACACAAAAAATTTCAGTTAATTATTTTTAAAACTTTTTGAGCAATCGCTATACCCGTTTGAGCATTTTCAAAAAAACACATTTCGAGTAAAACGCGTTGTAAGGTATGACATATATATCTTGCTGAAAGTAATGGCATCTGCTTTTACTAAAACACTTCTAGTTTTTGTTCTAGGGAACTGAAAATAATAAACTTTGTATTTTTATAAAGCTAATAAAATGGCCTATAAAATAAAATAAAATAAATAATAAAATAAAATAAATTCACAATTTTAAGGTAGTCGGATACCTTAAATGTATGATTTTTTGTTTTGAATTTTAAAAAAATCCTTTTTTATAGGAATATAATCACATAGGTTATGAAAAAAATTAATTTAAAAAATCCTGGTAATAATATTAAATATTTATTTAAAGAAAGGTTGTATGTAGACTTTTGGCAACTTACAGCATTTCCCAAATATCTGGCATACATCCAATAAAATTTTCAACTCCAATATCAAACAACGACAACAGACGAGAAGTAATTTTTTTTTTCATTTAAATAAATCATTCCTTTATAGCTCGAAAATAGATTTCGAAAATCTCTCCAAGTAACACACTATAAACTCTATTCCCCACCCCATTAAAAATATAACTTTCCCGCCAAAAATAATGTCAATTTTCTAATATCACGCATATTTATTGTCTATGGTTAACAAAAAGTGTTCGGAAACAGAAAAGTTCAGATTTTTCAATAAAATTAAGTGGAACTGTGTGAAATGTTGGCAACAATGTACATTCTACTCTTAAACTGGTTTGCTCGTACGCCGTACGGGCGACCGAAAGCAGGCGACAGCTTGTTTGTCCGTAGGCTGTACGGGCACTGATATTTTATTCTTTCTATCTTTGATTCGCACAGATTTTTAGTCCTTAAGTGAGATTATCAATGCAAGTGTTTTTAAGAGATACATTTTGTCCATGATTCTGAAATACTTGAAATCCGGGATTTTCTTTGTGGTGAAGGCGGGAATTTTTCATTGAAGGCAGGAATTTAGATTGTTGAAAATATTCGATAAAGAACAGGGATTGGCAAAGCAATGTGAAATTTGTTGCTTGAGAAGAAAGGAAAATGGAAGGTAATCCAAGAAAGTCGGTATTATCTCTGTTCTCATTGCAATGTATTATTTAGTATTCAAATTGTGTGTGCATATACACACACATGTATATATGCACACACATGTGTATATATGCACACACACACACAATCTTCAACTGTTTGAAAAAGAGGTACGAACATAAATTTTTTTTCTAAGTATGGGAGTGAGAAATTATTTTAAGATGTATGGAACATATTGTTCACAGCATGCAGAGTGTACTTATAAAATGCAAACATTTACGGTTTTTGTGTTCCACAATTATAAAAAAAAAGTAGTGTGAAAATTTTAAAATCGAAAATCAAAATAATATTCTTCTATTTTCGCATTCTGTTAAGTATCAAGCTTAGTTATATACAATAAAAAACGTGCCTTTTTTTGGAACATTTTGAGCAAAAAAACTGACCGCTTAAGAGGTTAAGGGTTAAATCTGGTGAAGTTGAAAGTCCTCATCTCGGTATGGTGTGAAAATTTTGAATGGAGTGCCATGCCAGGTGTCGACAATGTTATTTGACCAACATTCAAAATTATGAGGTACATCTACAAAAGTCATCATGTTACTTCAGAGTGTGACATCAATAAAAGGAAATCAATCAATCGGGTAGGTGGAACTGTAGTAGCGTTCGCTTGTGAGTGTAGTATATGGTAATAAAAAGTAAACATTTGAATCGCATATCTTCGTAATCCATACAACAAATCAACGATGGTAGAACAATTAAGTTATTTTTCATATTTTGAAATCACTTCTACCAAAATAGCGTATTTACTCGAATCTAAACCGCACTATTTTTCCAGTGTTAATGCAACTGAAAATCGGTTGCGGAAGAATCGAAAGTAAAGCATTTGATGGATGGGGGGAATTTAATTTCCACTCCTTTAAAAAAATATAATTGTCCATTCCACACTCGCATCGATGATTTATCCCATTCCGCAGTTTATCTTCAGTATTCAGTCTATCCTAAACATCGTTGTTTGCTTGTATTTAGGAAATTTTTTTGTATACGCTTTCTTTTCATCATCTAAACATGGGTGATATCGGTAATAGCATCAATCATTCACTATGACTCAAGTATGAAAAATTTGGCAATTTTATATACACGCAGGGGAAAAAAAGGAAACTGAGCAATGGCCTTTTGAAAATATGACACAGATGCAACAAATACACGTCGATGGCGCAAATAAATTAATACAATTTTAAATTTTAAGTCTTTACAGTCTTTAATAATTCTTTTACGTTCTTTTTTTCACTCTTTCAAAAGAATGTTGCAAAACAAATGCGATGGATGGCACGGAAGACGACATCGTTTGGATAAACGTCAAAGCCCGCACAAGTTTCGAAGTCAGCTGTGACAATGGGAGTGACGAATAGTTTTCGAAACATGATACTGGTGATTATAGTTATTATAGATTCATGTATGCATTTGAAAGTTTTTAATAATGATAAAATAAATAAATTATCAACTTTTATTATTTCTCATAATTTTTTTAAAATTTTTTGAAGTATCGGATATTGATAAACCTTTTGTACATATTTTTTTAATTATTTTTTCTCATAAACGTTGAGAAGTGGAGATGTGGCTTAGAATCAATGACAGCATATTTTCAGAAAAACATTTTGAGAATTGGAGGTGCGATTAGATTCGAGTAAATATGGTACATCATTCTCAATTTAATTTTCAGTGTGCTTCAATATTAAATTCATGTTTGAAGTACTTCAAAAGAAACCAGTTAAAAAAGAAAATAATGAGCATTATTTTGTTTTGATTTTTTAGCTGCTAATGGTCTGGGTTGTCCCTTTCCTTATGGCAAATATGCAGATCCTCTGAACTGTACCCGATATGTCAAGTGCCTTTGTGGTACCCCAAATGTCCACAGTTGTCCTGACTACACCCTTTATGATGAACGCAAAGAAGAATGCTTGGACGAATCATTGGTCAGATGTGGTGACAGACCCGGTGGAATTGATGGTTAGTCATTTCACACTATTATATTATTTTTTGTGCTATTTCCCTGTTTAACAGAATATTTTTTTTTTTTTTACTTATTTGAAACAAATTAATTTCAAACAATTCATGTTTATGTTACCGTTAAAGTGTTAAGTCCGTTATTTCTTAGAATAACTAGGTATTTCGTGAAGTAAATAGACAAGTCAGTTATATATAAAATTATTGAGTTCTACGATTTAACTAGGTATTCTATAGCAAAGGTCGCCAAAGTGGTGGTGCGCGAGAAAATTTCGCTGGTCCCCAGAAAAATGTGAAATATACTTATTCATCATGTTAAATTGTTTTTTAAGATGCATTTAAACATAAGTAGTAACCCTAGTTAAAAAAACACTTAGAATCACTTACAGAATCTTTTGCTTGTTATTACCCAAAGAATGTAAATCCTAGACATGGTCATATGTGAATAATAGATCTGTTTGCAGCGAAAATTCAGAATAATAATAACACTAGGCAACATCAAAATTGTTTCGGGCTCAAAATAGTTTATTATGAAGTATTTTGGTCCGCTAAACACGAAAATCATCATAAAAACTTCAGATTAGCTCTTGTTTTCAAGAATCAGAACTCGCTATTCATATAATGCTGTATTTTTACTCATCTCTACTTTCTGTATATAATCTTTTTGACGTTCATTTAAGCGGGTAGATGGAAGCTCTTGCCTCAGGATCGATTTTTATTTCAATGAAAGGCGTGTAACCGCGCCACCTTTCTTCAGGTGTGTTTTGAGTCTAATCTAGAGCATCAATAGAACAAAGAACAGGCAACAGTCCACGATTCAAGTGATATTCACTGTTTTTCGTCTTACAACTCAAGGTAAATCAACTCAACTACATTTAGGTCTCAAAGATAAGTGTGGCATAAGGATTTTTACACAGCAAAAAGGATGAGAACTATCAACAGTTGATTAAAGAACTCCTACACACACAAAATTTTCATGACCCAGGATGCATATGTCTCTAAAGATCCATTTTTTACATTCCCATCTTAATTTTTTCCCTAAAAACTGTGGAACTGTAAGCGATGTAAACACTGCGAAAGTTTCATCAAGATATCACAGCAATGGAACGTATATATCAGCGTCGTCGGGATAAATCAATGCTCGCAAACTACTGCTGGACAGTTATAAAGGATACTCGAGCTTCGATATGCAAGAGTCAATTCAAAAGAAAATGTTCACAAGAAATAAACTAAAAAATACTACTGATTTTTTATATGAACTCGGTTTCTTGAAACATGACTTATTGTACTGTATGTATTAGTTAGTAATATTTTGTTCTTCAAATTTACCAATAAATTGATGGATGGGCTGTGGTATATCTTAAAAACAAGAACTAATAAATAAGTTTCATTTACATATTCATTTTTTTCAACCCAAAATTAGTAAGAATATGCTATTTAAAATTAGGAAACAAACAAAAAGTTTTTTTTGTTGCCTAGTGTAATTTAAGCACGCATCTAAAAAAAAGCCTCGTCTCAAGCTTAAATTCCATTCATCCTTATCAAGATCTCAGTTTTGTCTTTCCATAAAAAGTGAATCCCTTTTCTTAGTGAACAGGTGATGAAAATTCTGATTCAATTCTCCACAACTTATTTAAGTGAAACGGCTTTTTCATCTGTCACAGCCATTAAAACACGGTACTGATCTCGGCTTGAGATAAATGCAATTCTCCTTCTTGCAGTAACAACATTGGATCCAAATATCCAAAATCTTAATAAATGAGCAGGGATATCCATAATACTAGGAATGTATTTACAGTCGGTGAGGTCAAAAAGTTTGGCAATCGCTGTTCCGTAGAATAACGGTTACTCGATTGTCAAAGCATGCTATATGGCACTCGAAAGTCCTTTGAATCGGTTCTAGCTGCTTTTAGTCCGATTAGGAACAAGAGATGGCCCAATGAAACAATTGCACTCTAGATCTCAGTTCAATACATGTCAGCGACAATTAATTTCCATTGATGAAGTTCCGAATATTGACATATCGCTTCAATCTGTTGCAACCACTCAAAATTGCGGCACTGGACAAGGATTTAAAAAGTTCTCTTGTAAGAAAATGTGTACGACTTAAAATCCCGCAAGCTGGCTCGACCGACTGTCACCTTTTGGCTGAAGGAGTAATGATGATGTATGGTGAAAGGCCTCGGCCTATACAAGGACGATGGTTACCACATGTAGCCATTGACATATTGTCCGAAATTCTCAGCTTTTCGGACAATTCAACCGGAAAGAACATTTGACCGTTGAAATATTCGAATCATGATCTTATTAAGGCTGAATTGAAAACAGGACGAGGCCCCTCCCCCATTGTGGCTGAGACCCTGGACAGGACCTATTTGGCCCGTGCCTTAAGACGTACCTGCTTAACGCACCGCCACAGGAAGAATTTTCAGGGTGTTAAATCAGGTAACCTGGGCGTCCAGGGGAACAAAGCTAGGTTATTCTCATCAATACACTTAATACAGCAATGCAGAAGGTTCATCACTTCGGTGGTCATGAACTAGGATGTTCCATTGAGGGGGTGCCCAGTCTTGTTGGAAAACAAAATCCCTGAAGGCAGCACTGAGTTGCAGGAACAACCACAACTATAACAAACCTACAGTTTTCTCAGCGAAGAATCACGATCGATACGTTTTTGTTAGTGGCACTAAACAGAAAACATTCACATTTGGCGAATCTCTTTCAGTTGTCACGATTGTGCGAGGATTTTCCGTGCCCAAGAATCTCACATTATGACGATTCCTGTTCCTAGTAAGAGGAACGTTGCTTCATTTTATCCAAATGCTGGCTCAAAGAAGGCCATTTAGATGACTACTTGAAGAATCAATAGCTTGAAGATTGCGATTAAGTAAAAAAATATCACTGTATATTTTTATATTAAGTACGGAGAGGAAAGTATACATTATTCTATGTAATTCGTACTTTAATATAAGTACAGGACACACTTCTTGACAAATGACTGCTCAACTTTTCTTATTATTATTCTTTCTCATACAGACTGATATTGATAATTTTAAATTAAATTTGCCATTTGATACACACACACAAAAAAAGCATACAGTAAGATTTAGCAAGGTGCGTTTTGGAAACATATTTCTATTGCTTGTAATAAAACAAGTTTTCGTAGTTTGAATGCAAATTAAAATTTTCTTAATTCTATATTTACCTCCTTCATCAGATGAATTCGAAGATGAGGACAGTAAGAAGGGAAAGAAACCCGTTCGCTGTCCCTGCAGTTTTGGAACCTTCGCCCACCCCAACGATTGCTCCAAGTACATCGTCTGCATTTACGATCGTCCCACCGTGTACTCTTGCAAGAAAACGCAACTCTTCCATCCCTACCGAAAGAGATGCGCACCCATTGAAGAGGTGACCTGTAATAACAGAATCAACCCTGACAGTAAGTATGCATCAGAAGTGAGATTTTCTTTGTTCCAAGATTTGAGTAACTTTTAACCAATAAGCCTTCAGAGTTTATTCTATTCAAGTAAGGAGTACGCGCAGTGGCGTACACAAGAATTTTTCAACGGGAGGGGGATGTCGAAGATCGAAGGTCCATCATTCTCGTATCATATCCCAATACGCCGCCGAATATTTTCTTTTGATTTTATGATTTTCGGGAACAGAAAACAGAAAAAAATAAATTATTGAACAAATAATTAGCATTAATTAATTAAATAAATTATTAACAACAATTAAATTTTATGTACTATATACATAGGATTATAATCAATCGAGGAAAACGCACTCTGGACAAATTAAGAGCCCTATGATGTAGTTTAACAGATTACCAGTTGCGGTTCTTAATTCTTTAGAATTCTATTTCTCAATCTTCCAATGGGCTTAATTCATTAAGGTCACTAGATAAATACAATAAAATGATCTCCATTGAATTTAAAACAGACATTAGACGTTATTCTACTTAGAAAATTGCCGCCCCTCCGGTATAGTGGTTAGCGATGGTGACTGCTGTGCTGTAGGACCTGGGTTCGAATCCCGGAGAAGGCAGGGATGTTTGTGCCGTCATGGCTAGGGGGGGAGGGTACTCTAAATAGACGTTGAGCCGCAAATCCTCTCTTAAGGCTGGTGGAACGGACAGATAGGTGGGAGGTTCCTCACCGCCCTCAGGGTGCCTGTTTCAAAATTGGGGTGAAAACTAGCCAAAACGTACTGTCACCTGCATGGTGCTCAAGGCTATGGTTAACGACAAGTTTACAATCTCGCTCTTTGCCATGATGAATTTCGTGGGCCTGGTTCTGGCACATGCCAATCAGGTGGCATTAGTGACAATAAATTAGAAAATTTTTTAAAAAATTTCAGATTTTATTGTATAAAGATATTCAAATATTAAGATTTTTTGCAAAAAAACTTTTAAAATTAAAAAAGGAAAAAACTTTTATTTTGTGTTTGTATTTTTAAATAAAATTAGTTTTATTTGCCTACGTGCATTATCAGTGTTGACAAATATACACTTTTTAGAAGAATTTGCAAAAAGCAAAAGTTGGCAACAGCGAATTTCATGAGATAATTGGCTGAAAACACGTGATTGCATTTATCATGTGACTACGACGTCACATGAGTTTATGAACTGATTGGCTGGAAACACATGATTGTAGTATCACGTGACTGACGTCACATGAGTTCATGAATTGAATGGCTGGAAACACGCTTTTGTAGTATCATGTGGCAATGACATAACATGAATTCAGCCCATTCTGACAATTTACATCATCGCGATTAAATCTAAAAACCATATCTCATCAGAAATTAAATTTTTTGGGATAGAATTTCACAAAAAAGTGAGAATAATTATCTATATGAACCTTTCTTTCAAATCATTAATATACGAAACACTTGAAAGCGTAATTTAATTTCGTTATCTATTCTGCATTAGATATCTTCTGAGAACCGAAGGATTTCAGAAATTTCAACCAAAATTCTGTAAGAAATATTAAAATTTAGGAAACGGATATTTAAAAAAAAAAAACATGGAGTCTCAGTGTAAAATTGCCATGTCCTCCAGAGAAAAAAATACTAACTGAATCTTATCCATCCGGAAAAGTACCATAGAAATATCGTAGTATAGTAAAAGTTACCACAAATTTCAAGAAATCTTAATTCCATTCTTTAAACTACATTTTGCTTTTGTGCTTTTCCTAATATTTTAATAAATGGCAAACACGTGTGACGTGTTTCTTTCCCCATCTTCTGTAAGGAAAAGAAAATAAACTACTGGATATTGTAAAATTATTTAATAACATTATTTAATTATTTAATTTTTTTTACTACACAAGTTCATTCAGCAGCTCTATATGCAAAGTATAATTTTAATCATTATAGTGCTCTTAAAGAGGAAAAATGCATTAATAGTTTTTCTCCGATTGTCAAAATAAAAATTTTCTATTCTCACCATCTCTCTGCCTCTTATTTGCTAAATAATTCCGTTTAATTTGATTTAGATGAAATATTAGTAAGTATTAAAAAAACTTTCAAAATTAATGTTAGACCTTAAACACTAAGAAGGCTAATTATATTTTTTTACATGAATTCAGATCAATTTTCAATTTTAGCCTACAAGTTTGCATCGTTGGAAAAATACCTAAGCGGTATTAATAGACATAGAAATATTTTATCGTTCTTTAAATTAGAAAATACAATCACCAATGATTTCACTAAAATTGGTATTATACTTAATTATATTTATAATTCAGAATTAAAAAAACCTTTTTAATGAATTCAATGACAAGCAATATTTTCCCCACCCCCTTTAAAAAGAGCCCTGCTATTTCTAAAAGTTAGAGTATAATATTTTAAGTGATTTCGGTTCATTTAGTGATGTACCTTTTCAAAGTCGTTGTTTAATAATTGAAAATTGCTTAAAGTTAGAAAAGAAACGTATACCATCTTCAATAAGAGTTAGTTAAATTATTTTCAAAGTGGTAAAACATTTTTTATCGGTATCTCTTTTTTCTCGTCATTCTTTTTTGCGTAGATCGAATTTTTAGCAACTTTGCTTAGTAAAAACATAGCGTAACACTAAATAAATATCATATAAATGTGAATTCTAATTATATCGATTAGGAAAAGTCATTATAAAAACCAGATTTCAAAAACGAATCTATTGGAACTATCCATTATGGAATTCATTCAAAGTTCATCACTTCTATTTTTTTTTTACAGCTTTGAGACCTCCCGTTCGACGAACTACAACTACCACTCCTCCTACCACTACAACTACTCCAACCACTACGACTACTCCAACCACCACAACTACTCCAACGACAACTACAACACCAACCACCACTACCACTCCAACTACGACCACCACCACTCCAATTCCTACCACCACCGTAGTATCCAAGGTGACCAAACCCAACACTCCACCACCTCACGATTGCGATGAAGATGATCTGGATTGCATCATCGATGTGACTGGGGATCCCAAAGGATGGTTCGACTGTCCCGGCAGGTACGGACACTTCCCACACGGAGGCAGCAAGAAGCTCTTCATTCACTGCGACAACTGGAGGCCCTTCGTTAAGAAATGCAACATTCAGGAAGTCTTCTCGCCCGAACATCTCGTCTGTGTATGGATAGGCAGACCTGGAGAGAACCTGGAATAAATAAAATCTCTTTTCTTGGCTGGAAATGTGTTCAATGCGTATTTTTCTTGGCGTGATTTTTGTTAACACAGCCTTTTAGTATTACAAAATCTCACTTTGATTTGTCTCTTTACGTCAAAAACCCTTATCCGAATACAGAACATGTTGTAAAGGATATCTACTGAAATCTGTTAATGATTGGGATTCAGAATAAACACCAGCCATAATCAAAACAAATATAATTTATTTATTCTTTTATAAGTCTGAAGGAGGTTCGTTCTCGGTAATTTCCGTTCCGTAAAAACATAACAAAACCACTGTACTAAAAGGATCTTCTTAGTACGGAGGTTTTTTCTTGTTTATATAGGTACCACTGCCCCATACTCCCCTACCAGTGAGTCGATAAGGCGAACGAACGATATCGTTGTTATGGCGAGTGTGTGGGCTGTTTCATCAAATGATGGTTGTGATGGCTTTGCTGGTTGCGTCATTCGTGCGAGACGGCGTTGCTGATTGCGTCATGTGTGAGACGGTTTCGTTGATTGCGTCATGTGTCTGACGGCTTTGGATGCATTTGCGATGGATAGATGGTGCCACGATTGCTGCGCTAAGGTTGCGTTTGTCTGAAACTCCCAGGGTCACCAATACAGGAGGATCGATTTCGATACCTTCCGTTCCGTAAGCACATAACAAAACCACTGTACTAAAATGATTATCTTAGTACGGAGGTTGTTACTGGCTTATATAGATTTCACCACCACAAGTCTCACAAACCCAAGGAAGGAAATGCACATATATAAAGTATTGGAGCCAAAGCGAGGAAGATGAAATATTTAATATTTAATTATAAGTAGAATCACTTACGTTTGGTAATAATCGTAACGCCTGTCTCAAATAATCAACTGCTAGTCTATTTGATTCTAATTCCAATATCTTACTGACTGAACCGTGAATTAACAATTTTATATATTAATTAATTAATCGACGAGTTGCTCTCGTCTAGCTTTACGTTAATAACTAACCTCTATCATCTAATTCATAACTTCTCTCTCCCTCGAATCTAAAAGTTAATGCTTAAATATGCGACATGATTTACATAGATCACGTCTTCTTCTTTGGTGGAAAGTTTTCAATTGAATAATATTTAAATTAATAGAATTTTCCCAAGAGGGTTAGTAATAGGTACACGAATAGACACATTACAAAGTTTTCAGAGTAAAAAAATGTCTCAGCATTGATGTAAATGTATGGTCCTGTAACACTTATATATGTTATCCACACATGAAGCGAACTTCCGCTCTCGTTGTTGTAAGAGTTTATAGAAGGTTTATTTCGTAACCCCAATTATTATCAAATTAAGCTAACGAGGAGAAAAGTCAGTTTTAACCATCTCTGAACGTTTATAAAGGAAAAACAATGAATGCAAGTGCTCGGATGGATTTCTTGAATTCCTCCATGAGGTGTTCAATCCCTTTTTCAGGAACACTGATGATTCCAATGTATACTCTACTTTAACAACAGTACATCAAATTGCTATCATCTCTTTTTTTTCTCCCTCTCTCTCAAGAACTCAATTCATCTAACTTTAAATAGTAGTTCTTACTTACATAAATCGCGGTTCCTTTACAGAAAGGGGTTTTCCAAAAAAAACAATATATGAAAAGTAACTCTAAAAAAGAAAACCCTTATACTATATGAAAAGTAATGTCAAAGAATATCATTTAAATGCATATTTGATGGGATTACAGTACAACGAATGAATGTATATTTACAAAATCTTCTTTGATTTCGTAAAACATATTTTTCTTTTATATCAAAAATAGGTATTTTAATTGAAAACACAAATCGAATTTTATATTTATAAATCCTTTATCTCTATAAACAAAATTTCAAGCAAATGAATTGTTTTTGATAATTTCTAATTCGAAACTTTTATTCGAATTTTTTTTTAAGGAATAATTTAACGTAATTTGTATCTCCCCAAGTCAATTCTTGTTATCAACAGGTGCCTCCCTTGGTTGACAAGCAGTAAATTTTTTGTTTGGATTTTCTTAAATAAATCAATTTCTATGCTGAAAAAAAAAATCAATAATCATTTCATCTTCTCTATTGCGTTGGTATTTTTATAATTTTCTTCTCAATCCTTCGAGTATATCTTATTCCTAAAACATTCTCTTCATTAACCTTGAGTTAAACTGACCAGAAAAAAGAAAATCCGGGATATTTTATTTTGGTAATGACAAAATTATAATAAAATTCTTCGTTGTGTAAAATGATAATTCAACGCAGTGTATGAAATTAAAAGGCCAACATTTGTTTGACTTTAATAAAAACCCAGAATAAAGTGCAACTATACACTCGACTATTATATTGTATGCTTATTTTAAATATGAAAACAACAATCTTCAATTTCATTTAATCATTGCCAGTACGTAAAAATACAACTATGAAAGTCGATAGATTATTAGTATGAAATCTTTTGTGTTCCTTACAGAAATGTGAAAAAGTAGAAATGAAGGGCCTCAATTTTTTATACTAACCGTTACCCACCCGCTTCGCTGGATATTTCATAATGCGTAACGAATATATACTACTGATATAGTATATATAAACTATTGATAAATGACATTAAGCGTTCTATTGTCTTAAAAAACATTCTTATAACTCTCTCCCCTTCATTTAAAAAAAGGACAGGACTTGCAAATAGTAATTTGTAAACTTAAAGAAGTATTATCTAAGAAGCTCCCGTAATCCTCTCCCTAAAAGTAGATTTTCACAACAAAATTCTTCGTGGATCTCTACTCAAAATAAACATGCTTGCCAATTTTGAAGTCCAAATCTAAGACTTCAAAAATAGATTATTTTTTTTGGTCAATAACTCACTTTGAGAGTCGATTTCCGTTTGACCCGTTCTTACCAGAATTCAAATGAAACATGCCTATCAAATTTCGTTAATATAGGTCTAGTTTAGTGTTTCCCAAACTTTTGATATATGTGTGCCCCTTCAATAATGTTCATAACTCGTAGTCGTCAAAAAAAACAAAAAAAAAAATGGATATATTTTAATAACAATCAAAATATATTTCTTTTTTCTTTTTTGTGTGACATACACAAAATAATAAGTAAAGATAAATAACATTATTCATTAAAAATATAAATAAATGTTATAGTATAAATAACATTTATTTGGATCAATGAGAAGGATGAAATTCTTTTGACTTGATCCTTGACAGTGTAGAATTATGCGCAGTTACACGCGGTGTAGTGTATATCCCCAAACTCCGGGGCAACGCGTACCCTCCAACTCTGCCCGAACCCCTGGGGGTACGCGTCCCACACTTTGGAAAACACCGGTCAAGTTGTTCGAAAACAGGAAATTTTTTATCAATACACCTTAGTACCCCCCCCCCCTCCTAGAAGCCGATTTCCGAAAAATCTGTTCTTGGAGGATCTCTATTCAACAAAAAGAAACATGCTTGCCAAATTTCAAGTATGAGGCTTGAACAATTCAACAACAGGAATTTTTATCTACTCCCAAACCCATTGGGGGTCGATTTTCACAAAACCTTTTTGTAGTGGACCTCTACTCCACGAAAGGAGCATGCCTACAAAATTACAAGTCGGTATGTCTAACAGTTCCAGATATATTAAGATGAGTGAGTCGCTTTTCTCCTTCATATTTACAGATATGTAAATAATCTGATTTCATACGGCAAAAAAAAATTCATATAAATGTCACATGGAGTCATCCTTTAAAAAAAAGCATATATAAAAAACTGTAAGTATTATAATTATCTTTCTTTTAGGAAATAATTTGGAAGTAAAAGGACATTCTTCAAAGATAAAAGCACTTTTCACAACTTGCATATACATTTTTACGGTTTGAAAAATACACATTAAATCGTCGTGATAAATCCTCATTTAACTGAAAACTTAAAAATTTAACGAGCCAAAAATATGCAAAAAAAATGCAGGGAAAAAAAACAAGCTCAAATTTTTATGCATGCTATCTCACTTCAGCGCGTGATGTCTTGTTATCACTGAAACGCCAATACTGCGTTAGTATGTCATGTCGGTAACACTTCATTTGCCAGCCACGCCCTGACGTAAGGAAAACTACACTTCAAAGTTTAAGCAATCGGCATTGTGTTTTAGACACGAATGCTGGTATTGACGTGAAGAGAAGGTTAGAAACGAACTGTAAGTGCGAATATTAGAAAAAGATTTATAATACTTAGTAATTAGTATGATACATGCAACACTCTTTTTTTACCACATCACTTTTCAATCGTATTTGTCATAAAAGTAAGTCGGCTTCTGGAAGCAGGGCCGATCCTAGGGTATCGGCCGCTCTCGTGCAAACACCTAATGTGCCGCCCCCTAGAGAATTTTTCATATTTTGACTAATACTTAATGTTGACGTTAAAAACTCATCTACTTATATTAAAATAAAAAATAAAATATTAATAAAAACTCAAATAAACAAGTGCAAAACTTTATTTTTGGGCCAGGTAATGAGTTATAATAGTGACATAATATACTTTAACAAAATAATAAACTAACAAAAATATTACCTTTAAAATAAAAAACATATATTTTATAATTATAATTGCAAAACAACAGAATTTACTCAAAAAATATGATCTAATAAAAATAAATACTAAGGTATAAATCTCGTGAAACGAAAGTATATAAATCAGTCCTTCTACAAAGACTAAGTAATATATTATACCGTAAAATCCAGTGTATAATGCGCACTTTTAACTCAAAAAATAAGATGGAAATTTACGGGTGTGCGTTTATACGCCGGTATAAAAATGAGAGCTTTAAAAATACAAAAAGATGAGGATAGAAAAAATCAGACTTTTACATATATCGAAATACTGTTTCTGTGAAAGAAATAACATTCCTTTTGAACTTAAAGGGTTGTAATTCTAAAAGTACACCATTTTTTACTAAAGCTTGGAATAATAAATCGAATAAAGGACTTTAAAACATATAAGAGCATTGCGCACGTGTGGTTCAGGTTTCTTCACAAAAAAAGGTGTGCGTGTTGTACGCGGTGAATATACCTAAAAACTAACAATTGCAGCTTGTATATGGGCGAGTTATACGCCGGATTTTACTGTAACTATAAAAAATAACTTTTTTGGCTTTCTGAGAAGCAAATCTGTTAATAGCTTCGGTTAGATAAATTTTTGCAGAGATTTCTGATTCAATTGAGATTATGGCCAAATCTGAAAGCCTTTCTCGTGTCATACTATTTCTCAAGTAATTTTTAATGACTTTAATTTACTGAAACTTCTTTCATCTGAAGCTACAGAAACAGGTAAGGTTAAAAAAACTCTTATTGCTTGAGCAAAATTTGGAAAACAGGGAATAAGATCATTTTTCACTATAATTTCTAATATCTCGGCTGTTTTTTACCAGGAAAAATATCTTTGAATGAAGTTATCTCATAAAAGAGATGTATGCCATCTATATCTTTCACAATACTTCCTTCTTCCTGTTCTTGTAACTTAATATCTAAATCCATACAGGCTTTCATGAGATCATCATTAGAAATGTTGTGAAACTCATACAGGAAGCAAAATATTGAATTACACTCAGATAATAAGGTAAATCTTTCATTTGCTGAAGAGATCGTATGATCAAGAATTGCAAAATAGAAATTAGTCTTGAATTACTGAAAGGGATTTAAAACTGGCTCATCACTGGCTTCGTAATCAAACGAACCTTTTGCATAGCTTCGAGATGGGAAATTTGGGATGAATACCTATATCTGCAGGAAGTATTGCTGCTGAATCAACAAATATTTTAAAATATCGTCAGATCTTTGGAAAATTAAATATTTTTTAAGTTTATCTAAGCCGCGATGTTTAATTTAGGATTTTGAAGCATTTTACTCAATACATCAATTCTTGATAATAAATCATGCCAAATTAAAGTTGATCATAAAAATTTAAATGTTTCAAGACTTTTAATTATTGAGTGTAAGAATATGGATTATTCATTAAAAAATACCCATTCCTGTTAAAAAATTAGAGCAAATTACATAAAATAAATTAATTGTAGCACCTTTCAAGGCCTTCGTAAAAATGAGAATCTAAAAAAAAAATCTATTAATTTTCTCAATTTTGTAAGAAAATCTATTTTAAAAAATTAAATTTAGTTTCAATTTTTAAACATTTTGTACTTATTTCCGAAACAAATCATCAGGACACATGCTTATATGTGAGTTTTCTTTTTTAAATTAGCGTTGTAACTAGCGCTTACGTCATTACTTGGGGTAACCAAAAGTAATTAATAGAATCTCGGGGTAAATTAATATATTTAATGACATAAGATAGCACAGTTACAAAGAACAGACACTTAGACAATTACAAGACAAACATTTAGAGAAAAAGTAAAGTTTACATTGTCCAGGATTGGACATCGAAAATGGGGAACGCACGCTTGTCCAGATCCAAACTCTCTCTGACGATACTACAGTGTTTTCGTACAGTCACACTTCCGGTCCTAGACAATACTGTAATGGCGGCACCTACATTTCGGTCTTGGAACTATACCGTGCATTACAGCGTGACAATATGCCAAAATTTTTTCTACTCTTTTAGGAAACACCCTGTGCAACATTTCATTCATTCATAAATTTAACAAAGAGCTTTTATAGAAGGCATTATCTCTAAAATGTGAAACAGAAACCGGGGACAGGAGTTAGTGAACATTATATCAAAGGATCAAAAGAATAAATAACAATTTTGTACTGATCACAGATAATACACTACAGTTTTGATTTAAACAAAAAAATCAACGCAGCACCTTTCACTAAAACTTAATACTACTTATACTTGATCGTGTTACGACCAATATTAGTGTATGTTAAATCAAAATTGACTGAACATTATTGAAATAAGAATGGTTTTTTTCGTATTTTTCTTATATATACAAGTTGCAGAAAAAGAGTGAATGCCACATACCTCTAACTTTGTCGAGATAGTGCAGGCTTCTAAGGATGCTTTTGCCATGTCATAAACGATCAAATTTAAAGAGTGGCTACTACATAACAAGTAGATTGTTGATTGAACCCCTGATTTATATTGGCTCCGTTATCGTACCCCTGCCTCCCGCATATCTAGCAAATTTAGCCCTAATTTTTGAAGTTTCTCAGCTGTTAAATATGAAAGTTCTTTTCCAATCAATCTTTTAACTAGAAGGAAACCTAAAAAATTCTTTATTTAACGGTAACTTCATTAAGATAAGATTTCTCAATACATGCATATCTTACCAGAAATGTCATTTGTTCGATCTTACTAAAATCAGAGACGCATTATAAAATTATCTAATAACACTTGGATTGTTCACTTTTATGAGCAATATGAAGTTTAAAATTTTCATGTAGAAGAGAAATTATTTCGTTCTGAGTATTTTTCCCTAGATAGTGTATTTAGCTTCTTCCCTTTTTTAGCACTCTTCGAGGATGCTCCACTATTACTGATCAAATTTAGCAAGTAATTGAATTATTTGTATAAGATTACCATTATATATTGGAATTAAATTTGTCCAAATTTGCAATATGTAAGTGTGACAAATTTAATTTGTCACACTTACCGCGAAGGCTAAGCAATTTTGAACCAGTACCTTTAACGTTGCTACAATACGTAGAAGTAAATCGCACCAATAATCGCAGAAGTAAGTCTTTTCGAGTCACTGTCAATTGTTTTAGAGCATTGTAATCGCTGACTGAATTCCATCCAAGACTTCTCGCTTTGATTATGGTTTTTTGATGTTTCATGTTCTTTTAAAATATTCCGTGAAAAGAGAATTAATGATACGACAAAAAGTTTGCTACAAAAACAATATGCACAATTTTTTTGTAATGGATTAACGATTTACGCATAACCTTTTCTCCGTTTTTTCAAAATTTTGGCGTAACAATATGAGCTAAATGTTTGACCGGCGTCGTCATAAGGAAAATATACTTTGTCAATGGCTTAGAGGGTCCTTCTTTTACTAAAAAAAACATCTAACGGCGTCTGATAGAATAGCTGGCCAGGTTTCCTAGATCTGAACTAAATATCATTGTTAGAAGTATTGTGATTTTAGGATTTTTTTGGAGGAGTTCCTACAACAGTAGTGTGGCCGCGGTAGCCTAGCGGGTCAAGGTATCGGATCGTGGCTGGCAGGTCACGAGTTCGAACCCAGTATCACTAAAAACTCGCTGTGTAGAGGAGCGATGCATGTTAAATCTGTCGAGAACTCAAATGTCCTCCCTTTGGTGTGTGATAGTTAGGAGAGGGGTGCTACCTCAGGTGTCGTCCTCGTCACTTAACCATGGTTCAAAATGACGAGGTCCGACGCCAAAAGCCCTCGTGTAGCTGAAGAGTGTGACGTTAATATTCACTCACTCACCCTAACAACAAGCAGTGCCACTATCTATTCTGTTTATTTGATCTGCAACATCCTAATCATGAAAGTCTAAATCTGATTCTATACTGCTTTCCTTTTTCCTAGTGTCTTGTAAGCAATTCAGTAAACTTTCAGCCTGTTTTTTTTTTAAAATGGGCTTGTTTTTCAAGTCTTATTCTTTTATAATGGGCCCCTGTAAGTTTTTTATGCCCTCCTCGGACATTCTAAAATTTTCACAACATATATATCAATTAAGTAGGGAAAGTATAAAAATAATTGATAAATTGCTTTGCTTTCATACAAATTTTTTTTTAATTCATCAAAAATTGACTCATTTGAATTAAAATTCGATATATTTGAGATTTTCCAAAATCTTATCGTAAATT
>BMAO01016551.1:0-40963 GCA_019973975.1 Trichonephila clavata
TTTCTAGGGGCTGAGCATATACTCCAACTACCGATAGGTTCGTATTATCAAAGGTTTGAGAGAGAGAATTAGAGCGAGGAGTCGACAGTAACTCTATTTGATTTTTTCCCCATCGTTGTAACTCCGATCCATAATTAAGTCATCAGCTTCTGTTCCATCTAGATTGTTAGATATACTAAACTTTTTAAGTGAAGTTTCAATTATGTCGTAAGATAAACTTCTAATTCCATGCTTTTGTTATCCAATCGCAGACTATTTCTGAACATCAAAAACTAAAAGCTTTTGCACAAGCACATTTCAGGTTTCTTCGTAAACAATAACTGAGCGTAGCGTTATACGGCAATTATACCTAAAATTTATTTAAAAAAAATAGCTTGAAAGTATAAGTGCACATTATATGCCGGGATTTATAGAAATTCATTCGTTGTGATGCATTTAAAGCAGGAAAATGTACTTCAGTTAGTAAAACGTTAGTTCTTGTATGTATAGCTCTCATAATTGCATGAGATGAAATAAATAAATTTTGTATTTGTATAATGTACATATTAGTTTATTGAGATATTAAATGAGCTCGTAATTGCTTTCTGCTGAAAATATTAAATGTTTTAAGCATTTTCGTCTGAAGAAGTTCTATTTAAAATATTGTTATAGCGTAGAATTACAGAATGTAAGCACATACACCTAACTATTTTTTTTCCACGGTAGATACGTTCCTTAGAGAACAGTACAAAAAAATCGTGTGAAAAGAAATGAGATATATAGTAAATTTCGAGATATGCTCCACAACTTTAAAAAATCGCGTAAGATGAAAAAACTCTAAATATTTCCTCAAAAAACCATGTAAAAAAATAATAATGAAATTTATGATACATATTTATAAACAATTCATTTTTGTAACAAAAAAAGAATTTTAAATTAGTGTACTATGAAAATGTAGTCTATAAGTACATACTATGTATAAAAACTCAAATTGAAATTAAGAATAAAACAATTCAACAATTCAACTCTACTTGATAACAAGTATGCACGTTTATATTATGAACTAGATCAAAAATGCTATCATCAGTAGATGTATTAAAAATGTATTGCATAATTGCCGATTTTGATTCAAAAGAAGAATTTCGTTCGTTATTGGTAGTCTCTGTTAGGCTTTTTTTGTAGTCACAAAGTCTGTTTATAACGGTTTTTTTTAATTATTGTTTTTGTTTCTCAAGTTGCTTAAATAATTCTTGATATCTTGCTACACAAGATGACATTGAAATTTAAATGTAGGCTCAGGATCTTGAGTAAGAAAATGTTCCATACTTGACGCAAATTTCATGACCTCGCGGGTTAAATCAGTTGTAAATAGCTGAACTTCGACTTTGTCATTATCAACTTCTTTTTTATTATAAACTGTCGTAAATTTGATCAAATAGTTATAGTTCAAAGAGCACGAATCGCCAAATTTTGTGGGAATTCATGCTAAAAAAAAATTCGTTAAATTCGTATACCGTGTTCTTTAAAAATCGTGTATATATTTGAATGTTCTACAGTTTCAACTCGAAATTAAAAATGCCATTATTGCTTTCAAATATTAACGGCGTAACGGATACAGATAAAAATAATGTATATTAAAAGTACTTTTTTACTTACGCATTTCTGTTTTTCTTTCTTCACGTCTACATGTCAAAAGGACTTCATTAAATTATAATATGATTTTTCTTTCTGATTTTAAATAATGCATGTGTACAATTAATCAAATTCGTTGGATTTTAATGAGCTTCTAAGACTTTAAAAATGTCGATCAGGGAAGGAACTACACGATACGATCGCACGTAACTAATATTATTATTGGAACATGTGTCGATGAGGAAAATAGTTCTAAATTTTTGTCGTAGTCTTAAATATGAGACAAAGAAAGTCTTAAATCAGCATAAATTTTTTTTATAAAGAATGTTATCTTTTGTATGTAAGTATAAAGACATTATTTATTAGCCATTTCAAGCAAATTGTTTCTGAACTTATCCGGATTTTTGAAGAGGCTGCATTCTTTATAGAGCTTGTTAGTAAAGAACTACTTCAACGTTTGTACATAAATTACAACTGACTTTTGATTATTTAGTTTAAGAACACTGAATTTGTTCAATAAATCAACAACCTTTGCAAATGCTTGAGCTGTGTTGTCCGCTTAACATGGTACTTTGTAAGAATATTCTTATCATCAATAATATATTATATAAGTACAGAAAATAACTCTCTCTCTTTCTCTCTCTCTCTCTCTCTCACACACACACACACCACACACACACACACACACACACACACACACACACACACACACACACACACACACACACACACACCACACACACACACACAATCTTAGATTATACTCCTTAAATCGGACATTGTTTAAATCAGGACAACTGTTTAAAAAATTTAATTAATAAACCCAAAATCATCACATTCACAATGTTAATTTCCTGATCCAATAAATATTATGTAAGTAATTTAATGGTTTTTGAGAATTCTTTCATGAGTAATTATTTGCCATACTTAAATTTTTATTTAAAAAATGATGTTCTTTTACAATATAGAGCAGTGGCTTTTAAACTATGATCCGCCGACCCCACCGGGTACCCCCCGTGTCTTTCTAGGGAGTTCACGAAGAAGTGCAATTTAATGTTAATATTTCTCTCTGTTGATATTTATATTTAATTATGAATATTTAATGTTCATAATTCATCATTTAATGTTCATAATTCATCATTTAATGTTCATAATTATGAATATTTAATGTTCATAATGTTCATCACACTTATATTAAGGTTTCAGAAATTGTACTTTTGTTCTTAATGCTCGAGCAACAAATCTGTACAGAAATATTTTCGTTATCTTTAGAACTTTAAAAATCCAAAGAAAATATAAACAATTCTGAAAAATACACTATTTTCAAGATAATATTCTTTTGAAAAAATAAACACGTTTTTCAGTTATCTCATGAAAATTACGGAAATAGTTAGCCAAGCTTCAGAATGAATTTTTTGAAAAAAAAGGGATCATCACAGACTGCAAGTTATTAATTTTATGACAGCAGACAAATTATCCCTTTAAGTTTTCTCCCCTGGACAGTTATAATTATTTAGGAAGTTTTTTTTTTAACTCACGTTTTTCGGTTAAACTATACTTGTGCAATGCGCTCTTTTTCTTTTTTCAGACAAATTGTGAACCTTTTTCCGACAATATATATAGTATGAACAGTTAAGCAAAAACTTCTATTAAAGTAAATAATTATGAATTTACAAAGAATGTGGTAGAATTTTTAACGATCTTCATATTGTCCTTATTTTTTTGAAAAGTATTATATCTATACACATCTTCAGACCTTTTAAGAAACCGATAAAATAATCAAACCTCTTACTGCAATAAAAAAAATAATTTGTTAAAATCTTTAAAAAAGTACTGAAATAGTTTTCTTCCAAATGAATTTAATATTTATGAATATGTATGTACTTGTTATGCACCCCTTTAGCTGGGTATTTCATGATGTTTTATGAGTATGTAATGTTTTTAATTTATTAAAACCTTTTACACGCCGATGTTCCAATATTGGAACATCAACTTTGAGATTTTCTGAAAAATTCAATTTTATTCATATTGTTCCATACAAATTATTTTGAAGACAAAAAGTATGGATTAATTTTTTGAAATTGAAGTATTGTTGCTAAATTAAATAGTCTCTCTGAGAAAAAATTCTAAATAATGCATTTTTTTCTACTTTTGATCGGGCTAAATTCAAAAATTCATATAAAATTCAAAATTTAAAAAATTATTTTTATAATTTGGTAAAAATAACTAAAAATGATCATTTTAACTATAGACTGCAAGATATCATAAAAAATATCGTTATTTTTTTTACTATCGGTTTTGAAATTTCAATGTTCCAAAAATGGAACATTGGCGTGTAAAGGTATACTTTTTCACACAATGCAGTTATTATGTTTACAGTTCACATAAGAGTGGGAAAAGGTTTCTGAACGCTAAAAACTTATAGTACGTGTCGGAAGAAAATATTTATGACTTGACTTTCGTTTCGGCTCCCTCTCTCAACTCCCCCCCCCCCCCTTTCAACCGTTTCTGGACAATCTCAAGTGAATTTCTCAGCTGCAGCAAAAGTAACTACCACGTGCGTTTGTTGATAGTTAGATGTAGCGTATGTCTTATTTGGAGAAAAACGTCATATAATAAGGTTTTATATTATGCGTCAGTTAGTGGAATATCCATTACGCTGATAAGATGACGCATTCATAGCCATTCCGGACTGTAGAAGAGGCTTTGGAATATTTTTATATACAATCAGATGAGAAGAACCTATTAATATTTGTCAGTTTCCCCTAGAAGAAAGGGGGTGATTTACTGACGATGAAGATACTTTTCAGTCTGTTCTACCAGTAGATGTTTGTTGCAAAATCGAAATTTCTGCAAGCATAGATGATGATGAAATACCTCCTGTATGTCAGAGAAGCGCAAAGAAAAAATGCCTCAAGTGCGAAAAAAGATTGCTTGAGAAGTGTTTTCCTAGCTATACATGGACAATAAAAATAGTTTTGAACGTAAAAAAACACATATAAGAAAAAACAATAATATACTTTGTATTTATTTCTCATTTAAAAAAATTCTGGTAAATCTGTATTTTTCTAGGTTTTTTTTGCTTTATTATACTATAGCTTTGAGAATTTTGATATGAAGGTTATTTGTTTATTTCTTTGCCCTACTGATGTTTTCCTTTATTGTTTCTAATAAGTTATTGTAATTTTCTGAAATGTATAAATTCCTGTGTATAAATTATATTTTCAACTTAATCTGCGTTATTTCGGAATTATATTTAAAAGTTTACTTCAGATGTTGCGCAAAGAGGGGAAACCTATCGGGGAGCCTGCCCCCCCCCCCATCGCGGTACATTTAAAAAACCATGCAGGGAAAAAATAATAGATTTCTTTCGTTCACACGCAAACTTTTAGTTCTTTCCCCCCATTTTAATTTTAGATTTTTTTAGGCCCATTTCAATTGTTTGGCGTGTATCATGCCCCTCCCCCTACAACGCGGGGGGGGGGTAATGATGAAACCCCGTTGGGAAGTTGGAAAATGTTTAATGACACCTCTTGTTAAGATACTACTTCTTAAAAATGTATATAATAACTGAGTTTTGAATTTAAATGTCATTGGTTGAACTCTTAAAAAACATGTGAAAAAACTTAATGGTACACGCCAATGTTCCATTTTTGGAACATGCTAAAAATCTTGAAAAAAAAATTTTTTTTTCAAATTTTTTTTCAAATTTTTTTCTTTTATAGATCTTATGTTTCAATTTTAATTCGATTTTTATCAAAATTTAGTTTATGTAACCTTTCAATCATAGTGCGGCGTTTAAAAGGTTTTAATATCTAAATCTAGCTTAATTTATCTTTGCATTAAAAAACATTTTTATAGCCTATGCGTAAAAGTGACAAAATTTGAATTTTTAAAATGGAAATACAAGGGGTGATCAAATGAAAAGGTACGAAACGACATAAAAATGAAACAGTTAAATATTTGCATATTCCGCCAAGGGAGAATGTAGCGAGACATCTCGGGATGCCATTGGAGACTCTGACTGGGATCGGATCATGCGCAGGAGAGAGCCGGAGAGAGCGCAGGAGAGAGCAAAGGCTCTTATAAAAGCTAATGATGCGAGCACAGAATTACTCTAGCACAGAAAAAGCATTAACTCCGATGTGTACTGTGAGACACTCCGACGCCTACGCAGGTCCATCAAGAACAAAAGACCGGGGCTGCTCACGGAGGGTGTGGTTCTGCTCCATGATAACGCGCGTACACACGTCTCCCAGAGTCACACAAATGGAACTGGACAAGTTCCAATGGGATACGTTGGACCATCCGTCCTACAGTTCGGACATGTCACCCTGCGATTTCCATGTGTTTGGTCCACTGAAGAAACACCTGAAAGGAAAGCGCTTCAACTCGGACGACGTACTCAAGGACACTGTGAAGGATTGGGTCTCGTCACAGCCACAGGAATTCTGGGAACAAGGAATCCTGCGGCTTGTTCATCAGTGGGATCGTTGTGCTCAGGCCTATGGTGTATATTTTGAATAAAGACTATATTTGTACACACCGTGTCGTTTCGTACCTTTTCATTTGATCACCCCTTGTATAATTAAAATTTATGTGTCATCGTAACACTCCTTGTGAGTTAAGTTCCGCAAAACTGTTTCGTAGCGGCTTCGTAATTAACAAATGAAACATGCCTATCAAATTTCCAGTCTTTAAGTCGAATAACTCAAAAATGGAATTTTTTTAAATCAATAACACCCTCGCATGTCCTCTTGCCTTGGGAGTCGATTTCCACAAAAACTCATTTCTTAACGGATCTCTGCTTAACAAAAGAAACATGCATACAAAATATCAAATCTATTTCAAAAACGGGAAGTTTTGTCTTTAACATGTGAATTTTTTGTCTATAAAGGCCCACCACTTACTCTTGGTAGACATTTTCCATAAAACTTATTCTTAGCTGACCTCTATTCAGCAAAACAACCATGCCTACTAAATTTTAAGTCTGCAGATTTAATAGTTCTAAAATGGGCATTTTTATTTATAACGCTTCTGCAACTCCGCTTGGGAGTAGATTTTCTTAAAACGCGTTTTTAGTGGATTTCTACTCAATCAAGATGCATGGTTGCCAAATTTCAACTAAGCACAAAAACGGCAATTTCTATCTATAATACAACCTTCCTACTCTCACTTCTGAGTCATATCCCTCAAAGCACTTTTGGAGTGGATCTCTATTCACTGAATCAAACTTTTGAATGAGTGAATATTAACGTTGCACTGTTTAGCTACACGAGGCTTTGGCGACGGACCTCGTAATTTTGATCCATGGTCAATTGACGAGGACATCACCTGAGCTGGTACCCGTCTCCTAACTACCACACCATATCAACGGGAGGACGTTTGAGCTCTGGAGAGATTTAACGTACATCGCGCCCCTACACGGCGGGTGTTTAGTGGTACTGGGCTCGAACTCTTTACATGCCAGCCACGATCCAATACCTTGACCACGAAGCTACCTTGGCCACATCAAACTTTCGAAACTGTAGTTCAGATAGTTTTAGAATGGAACTTTTTGTCTTTAAAGCTTACTTAATTTATGTGTCAGTCGATTTCCACCAAATCCGTTCTTAGCGGATTTCTACTCAACAAAAGAAATATGCCTTCAAAATTTCAAGCTTGTCTGTGGTTCTAATGGTTCAGTAGACCTAGTGATAAGTTACCTACAGACTTGAAATTTTGCAAAAATGGTCTTTTCATAAAGTAGAGATCCACTGCAAAAGATGGTTTGCGAAATTCGATCCCCATAAGACGTTGGGAGGGCTTAAGTAACGTTAAATATAAATATATTCCAGTTTTTGACTATTAGACCTAGAGACTTGAAATTCGGTAGATATGTTTCCTTCAAGGAGTAGAGATCCTTTAACAACGAGTTTTTGTTTTGTTTTTGGAAATCAATTAACAAGGAGGGTTATGTGGAATTAAAAGGGCGTTACAATGAAAAATTCCTATTTTTTAACTGTTAGATCCTCATACGTGAAATTTGGCAAAGCATATATTCTTAGAGATTCGCGACGAACGGATTTTATGGAATCCACCTCCAATGAGATAAGTAGGGAGTTACTGAGGTGTTAAAAAATCCCGTTTTTGAACTATTAGACCTACACTAATGGAATTTGGTACGCATGCTTCTTTTTTTGAACTAAAATCTGCTAAGAACGAGTGTAACAGAAATCAACTCTCAATGGTGCTTATATTAATAAAAGTATAACCGTTTTTTTGAAATATAAGACTTAGACTTAAAATTTGAAAAGCATATTTATTTTATTGAGTAAAGATCCTCTAAAATGGTTCTGAGGAAATCCATTTTGGAAGAGGATATTACGAGAGCGTAAAAGATAGTTATACTTAAATGTTAAAGAATTATAATTTATTAGTCATGTTCTTTTTAAATCTAGATGTGAGAGTAATAAGAATATTTTTAAATACAATCGAACGCTTAATGCTAAGACACACACATAAATATTTACTATACATATATCTATATTTACACAACATCATGAAATTCCCAGGGAAGTGAGGGGTAATAGCTAGTATAGGTATACATTGTATGTTGTAATGCATTTGTAAGTAATTCCAAATTTTTACAGGATTTTGGAAATTCTTCATCGACTTTTATAAGAAACAATTTAATGTATGGAGAAAAAGAATTAGAAATCGATAACAACGTTTAATTTCTGAAATTATATATATAAGTTAATTTATTTACTCTAAAAATTATGTATAAGATTTTCTTCGTTTTTCCATTAAAATATATTTTACTATTGTTCAATATAATGTTTTTTTGTCATTATATATATATATATATATAGTTCTCTCTAAAAATATAAATTTTTTCATTTAACATCACATTCAAAATTTCAATCTTTTCAAATCCTTATTTTTTGCGTCTTTATTAGTACCTTCAACTCTCTAAACAATTCTAAGTAAAATATAGGAAAACCAGAAAAACAATGACATTGTTTTTATCCCCATCCAATAAGTCATTCGATATATTTATTATTTACTTTCAAAGTTTTTGTCTATGTTAATGTCAATATAAGATTTCACCAACTTGACTTGCTTGAATGAGATCAATAATTTCTCTTTGTAATTTTATATTTTGATCTCATATTTATCCTAGAAAATAACACCCGATCTTCTTATTCAGAGTAATAAGTAAATACTTTATACATCGTATTATCTTGAATAATTTATTCTGAAAATACTACCCTTTGTTAGTGTTTGCTTTCTCTCATGTAGATAAAGATTTACTATATCCTTTAGTTTCATCCATTCATCGATTCCTATTAGAAATGTAACTAGTTTTCTCAGGGTTAAATAAAATAAATATTCTTTTACATCTTATATTTTTTACTGTTTTAGTAAAACTTGATTTATTATTCGTTAACTAATGGATATTTTCTCTAGGCAAATCCTTCATGCTCAACAAAAATTTAGAACTATCTTTTTTTATTTACTTGTTTAGTTTACTTTTTATATTTGTGGTAGTCAAAATCTTTTGCAATAAAGAATAATCAATCCTAAATATATTTTATTAAAACTGAAAAGTATTAAAAACTTTGTAATTTTTATTGATTTATTTATTTGATGAAACTAATTGGAATATTATTTATTGAGTAATGTTATAGCGCTGTTCGTGTTAAATTGGGTACTTTACCATTTCACCGGCGCAGGCGATAAAGTCACCAAAATGATACAACCGACGCCAAACGAATATTTTAAATTAAACGAAATGAAAAAATGGTACGTATTATCGCAATGTCGTACGCCAACAATCCCAACGTTCAAGATAACTTGCCAAGTTGGCAACCCTGATTTCGCATGCGTCGTACGCGCTGAATTGGCAATCATTTGCTTCGTTTCATATAATGTCACCAATGCCTATGTTGCTCAATATCCCAAAATAAATAAATGTCACCAATGCATTTGCAATATTACGTAAGTACCGAAAAAATTTTAAATATTAAAATCTTTATGCCCGAAGTAAAATATTTTAGACCTGACATTTATTTACATTTTTATGTGCATATTGTGTAAATAAAAAACCTATATATAAAGCCTGTAGTCAATCAAGCATATTTGGCGAGGCCGGCGAAACGGAAGAATACTTGGTACTTAAATATTATCGCAACAATCGCCAACTCTGTTAATAACTCGCGAAATTGGCAACCCCGATTTCCTATATGTCGTACGCGCTGAATTGGCAACCATTTGCTTCGTTTCATATAATGTCGCCAATAGATTGCGATAATACGTAAGTACCGAATACCTTAAATTGAAATATCCTACAAATTTTACATAAATCTAAATTGATATTAGTACACTACTCGTTTTGGCGTTTTTGAAATCACGCCAAATAGATATTTGGCGGCTAGTCTATTGTTATCGTAATATTATCACACTAATTTGATGAAATTTTACAACTATTTGACGAACAAATCCGTAGCGAATCGATATCAAATAAGTACTTTTTACATAACACTTTTAGTATATTTTTATATAAAGAATTTAGCTAATTATAAGAATATTTTTAAAAAAATAATTTAGCTAATTTTAAGAAATATCTATGAAAAGTAAATGATTGACTTCGAATGTTTCGAAAAAATAAAATATTTTTAAGAGGTTTCAATAATTTATTTAATATTAAAATAGCTAATGTATAACATTAAAAATCTGCTTTTATAAATAAGACCTTCATAGAGTTAAGAATTTTAGACATTTTAACCTCGTTACCATGTAAGGCATAGGTATCAGTTTATGTTTTCAATCTGTTATATTCCTTCATCGTTGCCACTTTGTTTAAAACGCACAAAAAAAAAGAGAATTTATTTTTACAAATGAATTAAAATACTCTTTCAATAATTAAAAAATATTATTTATTTTACTTGAGGAGTATTTTTACTTCCTTTAGTACTTTTTTGTGGGTCAAAAATTAATTGTAAGCCGAAAAAGAAAATGTTCTTGTATATAATAGCAAAAGAAGTCGAAACACGCTTATTGAGTGAGTCAACATTAATATATTTCATTCTAGACTAACAGCTGCCATCTTTTAAAAATTTTGCACCGAAAACGCGTGTTACTGAATCCATAAATAGCATCAAAATAGGGAGAATACCATTTGAAAATAAACAGAAAATCTCTGTGCGCTGAAGAAGCAGCACGAGTTCACCGTCTTCAAAAACATTAACTTTATCCTTCTGTCGGAAATGTTCTATTCCATCGGCTTATCAGCTAGTTCACGTATTCGTGAGTTTTCAATAAAAATAAATCTATCGTTTGGTTTAAGTACTAAAAAAATAAATTTAAAAAAAAATAATAAATAAAAAAACCAGAAAAGTTTGATTTTTAGCAAACGATTTTCCGCTGCATGAAAATTATCGAAATTAGGAAAATGGAATAATGTCTTTATATTCACTGGAAATGGATGATTATGGGTAAGTAAATTTGCTAAATATTTTCATTATTTTTATAACAAATAAGGTATTTTAGAATATTCGGAATGTAGAAAATATTATGCTTTTTAAAATAGGCTTTTAAATGTTGAAAGAAACATTGGGAAAAAAAAGGAAAATTAAACTTATAGTAAACAAATTTACAAAAATGATTTTGATTCTACATTTCCTCCATGATTTCTAAAATAATTGAATTTATTAAAGTATTGACAGATGACAGTGACTATTTTTTTATAAAATAATGTCTCTTATCTATTAAATTATTCACTAAAATAAATATAATATTACGCTAGAAAACACATTTGGGATTTAGAAACAATTGTAATTTATGTAAAAATTCGATTCGACATAAATACAAATTTGTTTAAGTAATTTTCCTTACTTTGTTCGCTAAATGAAATATAAATTATTGACTAACTTTTAGAAATTGAATAAGGCGTGTCTTAGCTTTACGTACTATTTTTACTAGTTTTACAATTAATTTATTTCATAATAATTCATAATTAGTTCTATAGCTACTTCTGTTTGATTTCAACAACTCTTTTTTTCTTCTCAAGGGATATAAATAGTATTTTTATAAAAATAAGAAGGCAGTACACATTCTTATATTCTTAATAAATATTTAACAATAAATTAAGCTTATTTTTGGCAAACACACGCAAAGAATCTTGCTTTCTCAATTAAAATATTTTTTAGTTTTCTCAGAATCGAAAGAATCTATATATAAACAACTGTATAAAAGAAGTGACTATAAGTACAATATTCTGTAAATAGAGAATATTTTATGTGTTTACGATATTCCGTACATAATGACCTTTGTAATTATGAATATCATGTAGGAAATTGTTTTTAAATTACTTTTTTAACAAAATATTAGTGTCATGTGACAAGTAAAAATAGTAGGAATATGTTTAGTAGTAATTATTTTATTTCTAATAATTTTTATCTGCTGAAAATTATGTTTTTTAAATTTTTATATTCATTTCACTTATTGCTGATCACGGAGATTAGCATACTTCTTTTAAAAATAAAAAAATAATAAATTAGAAACTATTTTTAAATGTTGTACAAAAAATATATAAAATAAGAAGATAAAGAAATCTTCAAATAAAATTAAAAAATTCCTTAGCCTTAAAATTTTAGCATCTCAATTTTGTTTAGAAATGAAGTCTGTAACATCAATAATGTTGACTTTTTTCAAATACCAATTTTAGTTCTAAAGATTTTCTGTCGCAGAATATTTTTATAAAACTCTAACAAATGTTTTAAAGAAAACTTCATCAAAAATATGCTTTGAGTATTCAAAAAAGCTTTTTTTAAAATGAATGTGGTTTAATTTGGAAAATGAATTTTGAAACGCTGTTAACAAAATAATTAATCAATTATTTATAAATTTTTTGGCTTTCAATTTTGAATGTAGAATAAAATTATTAAATTCTATATGTGCATCTAAGAACAAAGAAACGTAGTTATTTATTTTAGATGAAGCAATTACAGTTTTTGCTGTTTTTGATTAAATGTGATTGTGAAAATAATACTAGTGATATTTTTTACTACTGCTGAGAAAACAGCAAATTGTTTTTTATTCTGACTTTGTTTTTCCAAATATAAAGATTTTGTAATAAGGAATTCCAATTCCTTTTAGTACGTATTGTATTTGATATTTACGAAAAAACATATGACGTCAGTGAGGAAGTAAAAATCACTGCAACAAGATACAAATTCCTAGTAAAAACATTATTATAGTAAAAAATATTTAAAGATTATTATTATAATTTTAATATCGAGCATTATATTTTTTATTTCCGGCTATGCTAATCTCGTAATAATAAAATAAAATTACTCCACTACGAGAGTGAGTGAGTGTGAATATTAACGTCGCGCTGTTCAGCTACTCATGGGTTTTTGGCAACGGACCTTGTAATTTTGAACCATGGTCAAGTGACAAGGACGACATCTGAGCTGGAAACTCCTCTTCTAACTACTACATCACACCAAAGGGACTACGAGATTGTATTAAACTGATAGTAATCGTATTTATCAGTTTTAGTTATTTTGTTTAAGACTAAAGCTTTAATAAATTTTTATTGCCTTGGAAATGGATTACTCATTATTTATTATTAAATTTTATCAGAATATTTAATTCTACAAGAAATTAAATTGATGAGGAAAAATGCACGACCTGGAGAAAATTACTTTAAACTATATTATAAGCCAGAGATGGGGAACGTGCAGCCTCAGTGATTTTTTTGTGCGGCTTTCATAAAAGCTTTTACTTGTATTAATTAATATTTAACTATATATATTACAACAATTTGCGAATTAATAGAATTAAATAAGAAACGGCATTAATGTATGAATGTTTCAAAGTGACTACTTGTGGTAAGAGCCAAATGTAGGTTTTAAATGCTAAAGCGCCAGTTAGTGCAAAATGGCAACACTGCCAGACACGTTATATGATCTATACACAAAAACTATTTTCGTACTACTATTGTTGTCTAACTATTTTGTTACCACGCTGTATAAATGAGTTAGGTGCCAAAGGGTGGTCATATCGGAAAAGCTTTACAATGCTGCAATAAAGTTTGAATGATTTAAAGAAGATGATTTCATACTCGGAGCCTGTCATATATATATATATATATATATATGTACTTAAATAAATAAAAATACCAAAATAGAAATATAAAAAATTACAGCAATATCTATGTATTTAATTATATTTATAAAAAAAGTTATAATTAAGGATCAGTTTTTACCCTTATGTGAATACAAAAATATTTTCTACGTAACTTATTACGTCAAATAATAAATAAATAAGAATTTAATTTTAAAGGTTTTTTTCCTAATAGGTTTATGTTATGCATGAAATTGTTAACCCTATGCACAAAAACTATAATAATTTAATAAAAGTCGCATTTATAGGTACATCAACTAAAACGGCCTCTTTTATTACTATCTAATTTACATGTAGCCTCCAATGGTAAAAATGGTCCCCACCTCTGTTGTAAGCATTCAAAGGTATATAATAAAATGATTTATGATGAACACATAAAGTGCAATAGAATAAAAAATTTGGTAATGGAAAATATTTTCAGTATTTTGATAAATTGAAGTTTTTAGTTTGAATTTACATAATTTATTTCCTTTCGAGAATTAAATAATTATGCTTATGAATGTGAAAGAAACATTGCATGCACATGAAGAAACTCCCAATTTATGAAATGAAAATGGAAGAAAACTTTTGAAAACAAATTTACAAAAGAAAAAAAGAAATTGCATAAAAAATTATAAATAAGTAATGATAAATTATGACTCCAATTTTCAGTAATTTGCTGCAAGAACTTTCGAAAAACCTGTAAATGTCATGCAAAAAATGAATGAGCTTCAGTTTGCGCAGTAGTGAAAAATAAATTCTAAAGAATAAAAAATAACTAGAGTAAGGAAGTCGTAATGGATTTCTAGGTATCTTGAATCAGATGATTAATTGATTCCTATGTTTTAATTTAGAGAGAATTATTACAGTTTTTTCCAAGATACTTAATGCCATTGGGTTGGGTAGGAGCACTTAGTTCTTTCGAATCTTTATCTCCTTTTATGACTATTTAGATGAATTTGATAATGCTTTTTATTGCCTTTTTTAACAATATATTTTTTAAAATAATAATATAACTATTGTTGATTAAGAATTTAAAAGAATTACATTAATGTGATTGAAAATTGCATTTAAGAATTAAGAATGAAAGGTGATGTAAAGAACATGAATTTAAAAAAAAAATTCGTGTTGGGAGTGAGTAGGACGAGTCTAGCCAATTCGGTTGCAGGAAGGAAATCCGAGTTAGAGAAAGACAAATTTTGGATGTGAAAAGTTAGAATAAGAGGGTATGGAGTGAAACTTCAGTGATTGGTTGACCAGAAAGATCAGCCATTAATTTACTTATGAAAATAAAAATTCTATTAATTACTCATCCATACCTTTCTAAATTTTTGAAGAGCAATTAAGCAATATTTTAAATAGAGGCTTGGTAAGAATCGAATGGGTTCAACTAGATAATTATTTTTAAAAATAAAAAAAGAACAAACAACTTTAATATATTTTATAAAACATGTTTATATATGTGAATTATTTATGCCATTAAAGAGTAGAAAACTTTTGACCGATAGTGAATGCGTATGTTTCTGAACTCGTGGCGGACTAGTTTATGTAAAGCTTCGTATTTGACCTGTGATTCCTCTCCAAATGTTGAAATATGAGGACTCCTGCATATTGAATGAAAGTAGACCTCAAAGTCTTTCCAAAGTTAAGGTATCCGACTACTTGCGGCAACTTTTCTTCTTCAAAAATGGATATATGGGGATTTTATGTGGTTCCTTTTTTAGAAAATTATGCTAAAATGAGGAAGTTTTAAATTATTATTATTAAGTTTGGAAAAAATGGGTAAAAATTTACAAAAAGATAATATAAACGGGGCCTATTCTGTACCAAAAGTTTATGAAGAAATTTAACATTTTTTAATTCTGTGTTGCTATATTATTCATTTTTAAATAACCTTCATGATAAGAGATAGTTTAATTTTTACAAAAACTAGAGCACTTTATCTTAGTTGTTATGTGAAAGTGCTTAAAATAACATTGATTATATAGAACATAAGAAACTGTAAATTTTGTAATAAAACAGTGATTGATAAATCTGAAGATTAAAACACTTCTACTATTATGCAGAACATACACACACAAAATTCAGTTAATTATTTTCAAAACTTTTTGAGCAATCGCTGTTCTTGTTTGAGCATTTAAAAAAAAACCATTTCGAGTAAAACGCGTTTAAAGTATGACATCTTACTTAAAGTAACGGCATCCGCTTTTACTAAAACACTTGTCGTTTTTGTTCTAGTGAAAGGAAAACAATAAACTTGGTATTTTTATAAAGCTAATAAGATGGTCTGTAAAATACAGTCATAAAAACAATTTTTGGCAAAACTCACAATTTTAGGCTAATGGGATACGGGCGAGAGATCGCCTCTCGCCTGTGGTTCACAGGTTTACGTATAAATTCCATAAATACCATTCGTGTTGCTTCTAATGCGATATTATTAAATCAAACTTCCGCATATTAACTAGTTGTTGATTGATTATTTATTAAAATTAAATAAAAGATACTTTCTTTTAAACCTTACAAGACCATGAGGATGCTAAGTGTAAATATTAGAGTGTATGTGTTTATTTTAGTTTTTGTTTAGATATAAAATAAATAAAATTCATGAAAAATACATCACAACGTTTAGTTTTTTATAGGAATTTTATGTGAATAGAATAGAATTATTCCCACAGAGTTATTTGTCATTATCAAACATTTTTTTTTATTTACATTTGTTCAAATATACTTTACTATTGCCCAAAATCATACTTATTGAATAATCGAATAACATAAAATAGGTGAGGAAACTCCGTAAAATATTATTGCATGACACAATAAACTAAAGTAAGAATATGAATACAGCTAGCTCATGAGTATTTTATCATAGGCGCAAATTGATTTGACAATTTTTTTTTTGTCTCTAAACGTTCCCGTTTACTCAATTGCGTTTTCCACACGTTCTATTTTGATATTCTGTATAAAAATCGCTGATAAGGTTAAAATTAAATTCGACAATCACCAATTTTAAAATGAGGAAAGTGTTTTCCTTAGTCATGAAAGGGTATTATTTTATTATATACGAGAGATACTTCTTTTTAAAAATAAGAATACATATTTTTGTAATATAAACTGTTCAAATATTAAATATACCAGAATTATTTATAGTGAGTAGAAATACAAACATTATAGAAATAAATCTAATGGTAAAAAACTAAACACACACAGTTATAGAATGCTAAATTATTTTATAAAGATTAATTAAAAGTCACTATTTGTTTCTCTTCTTATAATTAACAACTCCCTTTCAATTAATAACTTCTACATCAATACTCTAATTTTGTTTAAGAATTATTTCTGCCCTCGCTTTATTCTTTGATTGCAAAATTACTTTCAATTCCATTTAGCTGTCTATACAAGCTCACCATTCATTGAATCCTTACAATTTACTACTTTCTCGTCTTTCATACATAAGTGTTTGTGGGATTCCCTTTCACCCTTTTCAATAATTCGTGTTCTTGTGGAGAAAAGCAATATAAGTCTTATGTAGTACGAATATAATAGAAAAAATTCGCTTTATTGAAAGCCCTGAATCCCTTTCGTTCGTGATTCCAAGCATGTGAATAGTTTCCTTGTTTGTTAATTTTTTTTTCGTGTTCACATGAATAAATTCCCTATTGAAGAAGGAACGTTCCCAGTTCTGATGGAGAGACGGATGACTGGTTTGTAAGGTAGTTCGTGTGTTGGGGATTTCGGGAAAGAATGACATTGAAGGACTAGGACCATTCCTGTACGTGTCTAAGGATCTATAAGATTCCCGGAATAGAATGTAAAGTATTTCGGTTCTTTAGCTATATGTTTTATTTATAACGTATTTTCTACGTATATGCTTCATTTTTTACGATGTGGTATTTTATTAGAGTAGGAAAATATTTTCATTTTTCTTTTTGTGCAGAGTTTTCAAATCTGTTTTTGATATAATAAGTTTATTTTTTTATCTCTAAAATAAAGGCATTCGTTCATGGATTTGTATAGTTTGTAAATTGTATCTGATGAAACTTATTTGGGCGAATGATTTTTTTTTTTGTTATTGGACTCGATTAGAAGAATAATTACATGTGTTTATTTGGAACTAAATATGATTAAAAATTAATAAGTGATGCATTTTAAATTTTACACATGATTTTACTATGTTTAACTATGATACAATATTTTTTTACGAATCCATTATGTATTTAAATTACTTTCTACATAATTAAATATTCTATTTACGCTAGATAAAAAAAAGTTGAGGCTTTGAGACAAAAAATTCAAAGCACTTTGGATTTGAGTTGAACATTACAACTAGAAAGAATATACAACCCTTTGTAAGTGACAACTAAGGAAGAACAGTTAAAAATTAAAAATGCTAAGGATGAACAGTTAAATTCAAATGTAGGATCATTATATCTACATTGAATGTTAAAACGTTAATCCTGAGGCATTTAGGTTGCTCCAATCAAGGGCCAACAATGGCTCATACATACTGGAATAGTGAATGGTATGTGCTCTTGCTTCCGAAGAAAAGTATTAATTGCACGCAGGAAGTCCAGTATATTGTTGGTATATATAATGAACGCAAGATGATTAAAGGTGACCTGCTGCGGTAAGAAGCAGCATATCAGATAACCACACTAGAAAAAAAAATTTATATATATAAAAATAAGACTACTGAAACCATTGGCTCATCCAAAGTCGGGTCTGTAGTTATATGCTCCAAGACTGAAACGGGATTCATCGGCAAATACTATATAAAGTCAGGCTGTTGGCAGTCACATTCACTTATGATATCCTTCAAAATGGTTCTGTCTGATTAGTTTTAAAAGCTTTAGTAAGCGTAGCTCCATAACAACTGAGCGCCGTAAGATAGTGGTAAGCATACTATGGGTAACACAGAAAAGGGTGGGGGTGGTATAGATTGGATATTAGACAATTCTGTAGTTAGAGTAGTTCAGGTATGTCACACAAAAATTCGATATTGATACTCATTTATAAACTTTGAAATTCCAGATCTTTCCTTTTGCAGATGAGCAAAAGAAAAGCATCAACCGTTACTACTTGCATGTTTGCACGGACGTATTCTTACATGGTGACCACATTCATCTAATTTGCTATAAGTTAATCGATAGCATTGTTGCAGTTTTATTGGCTGTGTTTCCCTCTTTTCCTACAATAATAGTTTTGTTGTAGCTCATTATGATCACAAAACTAATATCCATTTGCTTTGAGAATTTAATCATATGTAAATTGGTTTGAAAGAATTTGAATAAGAAATATTGCAGCGAAATAGTGTATATTTTTTGCTTACAATTATGTATAAACAAGAAAAAAAATCTGATCCAGAAATTTTTAGCTCTTTTGTTCATTCGATTATAAAAAATTATACATGCTTTATTTTTTTAAACTTGTTACCAATTTTCAAATTTATTCCAAATGAGGTAAATATTAAACAAACCCATAGTAAAAACTATTTAATTAATAAGCTTAGTAAATTGCTGCTTTGTTATTAATATTAATAAAAAAGCAACGATGATAAAAATAATTTCTAAATTATTTACGGCTGTAATTATTCAACTCTTGAAAAAAAAATGAATAAACTCACACTACTTTGTCTATGTATAATATTGTATTATTAAAAACATACCTCGAAACAGTTAAGAGAAGGAAAATTAAAAATTTCAGTCACATTAATAATGTTTTTATTACTAGCAATAGAAGAAAAACATTATGATTAAAAATGTTCGTAAAATACTAAAAAGTTATCTTATTATAATTGTATATTGCTTATTTTAGTTGTACGCGTTTTGTGAATTGTAAATAATTTAATTTAAGCGGAATTTTTGCAAAGGATTTCTTCTCAAGCAAATGGCAAGAAAGAAACTGAAAATGAATGATTTTGAGGAATTATTGAATTATTTGAATGATATTCCTTACTGTTCGTAAGAATTTCAAAATCATTTCTAATTTGTTCCTCAGAAAGTTTTACTTACTTTCTAATTCGTTAAATTAGGTACTACTACAATTGATAATTAAAAAAAAACATAATTTCTAAAGCAAATAAGTCTTTTTGTGCCTGAAATAATTCAAAAGTACTTTTTAAAATTTTTTTACACATGTACAATGCAACAGTAAATTGCGACACATTTCATTGAGTCCATTTAATCTGGAATTTATCCAGTTTTAAAAATATATTACATTTGCTATTTTAAACCATTTTCTAGCGTTAATTTTTACATTACCATTTACACAATGCTTCAGATTAAAGGATAGCTATTATTAAAAAGTGTATCTGAATTATCATCAGAAAAATTTCAGTGAACATCATGCTATGTTTTTTTTTTACTTATCTCGCATTTTTTTTTTAATTCCGTGAATCATCTTTTTTCTTCTGTTAATTTAACCTGAAAAGTCAATATCATATTCACTAAACTAGCTGACATCCCATAACGGTAATTTATGTTTCATTTTCACACAATTTATCTTTCAACACCTTTGATACATAGACATATAAAAAAACATTATGAACATTTTATGCACGGAAAAAAAACATGCAAACTCATAAAACAACGCCACAAGGGGCATACGCTTAATAATTTACTTAATGCATCCACGTTAGATATTTTTGAGGTGACGGCTCCACAAATTGAACAACAAAGCAGGCAAACCCATCCCTGCTGCTACTATGTTTACTCACACTATAGATTTATATTATTAAGTTCTTTTAAGTACCGCTGCAAAGCGCAGCACATTTTTAGGCAGATGGGTGGATAAACTAGCATGTCATAACTTTTCACAAAAATGTCGATCGCTTACGCTTCGTTTTCTTCTCGCAAGTCACGCTACGGTATAAGGTCAGCTTTTTTTAAAGCAAACTTTCACGCTAAATGACTGTTGTGGGTTTCTTTTTTCTTTGTTTTCGGTTTCGATATTGCATATAATTTAGTGATGGAACGTTGGTTGGGTTGAAATCGATATATCGACTGGCGCTGGTGTAGGCCAGTCTTGATTGGCCAACCTGTGGATCCAACCAAACTTGACTTTTCTGTCACGATTAATAGTCTTTAACTTTTTCGGACGAAGAAATATCGGCCGTCTTTTTTTGAAGTTCGACTTTTCTCAAAACGAAAACAAAACTGTCTGGATTCTAGGTGACTGTTTCACGTTTACTAACTGTGCGTTAGGTTTACTATGATGGATACGATTGAAATATGGTTCAAATATTATTGAAATTCTAATCAAATATTTCGAAAGAAAGTAAGAGAAATTGACGATTTTTTTCATTTTTTGTTTTATTCGATCTGGTGAATTTTAATCTAACTGCTCTTACCATCGATGTGGAATTTAAGTGAATTTTTGACTGTCGTTTTGCTTAGGAAACATTTGAATTTTGGTTGGGAATTCTGCTAAGTTTTAACAGTCACAAAGAAGTAAGACTAAGATTGTAACATATACGTATTCTAAAATTTAAGTGAAACATTTTTTATAGCGTCGGTTTTGTTTTTCAATACTGTTTATTTGATTCAAATTTTGGGATCTTCTGGTGTATTTTTGCATAGTGGATCTTAAAGCATTTTAGTGACTCTTCAACCTGTTTGATTTTTCATTGCTTTCAAATCCAAGTGGTTAAAATTTTTCGCTGGATTATATAATTTTAATATTGTTGGAAAACTCCTTCACCGTGGACCGAGAAAAAATTGGTGAATTTGATTTTTACAACGAATTATATTCGAGAAAAACATTTAAACTGTTTATACTTTTATTTATGAGAAAAATAGTGAAAATTCACTAAAATTTTAAATCAAGCAAATTTTGAAAAATAATTTGAATCATTTCAAGAAATTTCTGCTTCAATTAATAGCTAAAAATGAAAATGAAATAAAACTACAATCTTCTGATATTTGAATTTGATAAATGATCATGGATATAATGCAATCATTTGAATACATTGCCAATAGAAAAGAGAAAAGGCAAAACTGAGATAAATTATTCTCAGTTCGATATGCGAATGAAGCTGACCAAAAGGGATTTCTTTCATGGAAGTGTCCAATTTAGAAAAGAATTTGAAAAGAAATTTACTCAGAAAAATATCATACCAGATTGGTTAGAAGACATGCGCAGGTATTACATTTGGGAGCCTTCTGAGTAAGTTAACTCTTTGAACTTTTAGTATTACCCTTTCTTAAGAAAACATTTGATACAAGTATACTTAGAAAACATGGCATTTGAGATTAAAATTAAAGAAAAATATGAACTGTACCTGTAAATTTATTATTGTATATTATCGCTGATACATTTTTGTGTAGGGGATATTTATTAAAATATATATAATTTTTGCTTAGAAAATTAAAAAAAGTAATTTGTGTTTTAATTTTGCTTTTATGTTTATGTGTGTGAACTTGATTAGAATAATTTATACATGAGAGTATTAAAAAAATATTTTATAAAGTTAAAGTAGAATCGTCAATTTTGTCAACTAGGTTGAAATAGTAGGTTTTACATGCGGATAGATTGAAAAGAACATTTTTATTGACATATAAATTTTATCTCAAATGGCAATACGACAAAAAATTATTAATGCAAAGATTAAAAGGACTGGTAGAATAATAACCATGGAATATAAATAATTTTTTTTTAAAAAACGAACAAAAATTCCTTTAACTATTTTTGTGTTCTATGAAACGAACAAAATATATAAAAGAAAATATTTTAAAAAATAACGAGGTCATACAATTCATTCATACACAAAAATTCTGAACTGATAGATTAACTCTTTACTGTCATTAATATCTTCTTTTGGAAAATGAATTTTCTAGTGACTTCAATTTGCATCATTAATATTATCACATTATTTGTATTGAGAATCAATTTTCCAGTGAATTATTTAACAAATAACACCTATAAAAGTGTTTACGACAGAATTTTAAATTGAAGATAGAAAAAAAGAAGTTTAAAGAACATTATCAGTATATATTCAAAGTTACCATAGTTTTTTTTATGAATAATTTCTTTTCTTTAAAAAGAGAGCATTTTTTCCAATATTGGAAGGATTACTAGGTAAGACGGATATGAAATTTCCTTTCTTCTGACTTAGAAAACGATATAGTTCAGCTACCTTTTCGCATGGCTTGAGAAAAAGCTATTGATTTAATTTCAAGTATGGAAGTGCAACTGGCAAGTTCCCAAGTGTGAATGAAACCTCGACCCCTTTCTTCACGCAATCGAAGCAGAAACAATTCTATCTTCATAAAGAATACTTTTCTTTTTCGAAAAAAGAATTACATATTGGACGAATAACTTCTAGTTCCGTGTGGGTTAAACCATTTAAGAAAAAATAGAAACCAGAAAAAATATAGAATTCACAATCCGTGTAATAGATTGCACATTTTGATATTTTTATGATAAGCGTGGTAGAATATCCTATTTCCTGAAATAAGGTTTTTACTTAGTAAATATTTGAAGATTAGAGATGAAATTTCTCTATAGAAATATTCAAGTTTAAACAGTGGGGAATTTTTGTGAAGTATTCCTTTGAATAGCAAGCCTTTCGTCTAATATTAAAACTCAAAGGACGTCATTTTAATAAAAGATATCAATTAATTTAAACGCACAGTTTATGTGAAGCAGTTTAGCACCGTATAAGCAGGAATTGAAGAACTTCTTGCCATTTAAGCTACAGATTAAATAAGTCATTTGCATGGGCAACATATAGAACCAAGAGAAACTTGTTAATTTACTTAGTATAATAAGAATTCATTTTGAGTAAAACAGATCTTTACAACATATTCGTCAAAGAGACTCTTTGGTAGTCTTTAAAGGCTTAGAAGTTTCAGTTATGACTTGTTTTGAGAGAGTTTCAAATGTTACACAAGCAACTATTACTGCACCTTTCTTTATTTTTGGAAACTATTTGAATTTATTCATGCAGAAAATAAAATAAAATAAAGTTCATGCATATAACAGAAACTAAGACCATGTTTGAAATGTGTTTCCCACATCGTTAGTTCAAACGGATCAAAGAAAAAGATTAAATGAACCGTAGAGTACATCTCCGGAAGCATTTTACACAAGAAATGCTAATCCAAGTGTAAAAGCATCTGATATAAAGAATCTTTTCTCCTTAAAGACCATCGTTTTTGAAAAGAGAAATCGATATAAAGTCATCTGTTTCTTTGAAAGAAATTGTTCCGGCAACACAGTATCGTCAACATCAAAGCTTCAGTTTTAAAACTTCCTTATCTTTAAAAATGTGGTGAAAAATCTTGGAGATATTTACGGAATATTATTTTCCGAAAACGCCTGGAGCTACTTCATTTCAAAACATTTCTTCATTCATAAAGCGATGGTAAATAGTGTAGCGTTACAGTCGTTTCATTAAAGATACTTTTAATCGTTTCATGACTCCTGTAAAAGAATTTCATTATAAAATACTTGAAATAACTTTGAAGAAGTTTTCACCGGAAACGTATAAAGTAGCTTTAATTTTAAACATATACTTACACATCGCTAAATAATGACTCATAAAAAGGATGCTAAGTTTATGTTTTGTTTTGTTATTTAAAAAAAAGAAATTCAGAAATTAGTTGGAAGCAAAGGCAACTAAAGAAAACCAATCATTATACCTCTTATCTGCCACTAACATAAAAGAACAATCTGTTCTTGGACAAACTGATTTTGTTTGACCATTAACTTCAAGATAATTGTGTCATTATACCTGATGTTTCCAACTGTATTGGAAAAAAAGATTTGGGAAACATACAATTTTTGCAAAAATTCCAATGTTTTGTTTTTGCATACTTTATTATCGAATTTTTCTGATTACAAGTTATTCAAGTACTTTGCAAAAATAATATGACTTTACAAACGGAACGATGATTAGGATATTTAGTGTTGGTAAAAAACCACCTCCTGAATATCCCGATTCCGAAGAATTGGATGTTGGGTAAGTGTTATGAATTGTTTTTTGTAGGTAAAAGTACTTTATTTATGCTTAGAAAGAAATTTGTTTTCAAATTTAATTTTAATTCAGTTATTTTCATGTTTATTGGATTAATTAATACATTTTGAAAGTATTTTTTTGTATTGCGAAAAAATTCGTTATGCAATGTTTTAAAATTTCTTATTTTACTCAAATAATGATATTTGTATAAAAAAAAGAATTTCTAACGATATTCATTTTTAATGCAATTTTTTTGTTTACTTAAAATAATACTGTTTTAGAAAGAAATACATGTGCTTGATTTTTGGTTCAAATTATATTCAAAAATATTGGCGATATTATCATATTTCTTACTTCTAGTAAGATACACATGATTCTCTAAAATATTTGAAAAGGTTATATTTTTATGCTTTTAAAAAATTTTAGAATTTCAAAACCTAACATGTGTATTAAACAACATAAAGATAGTTAATAAAAATAAATAACAAATCAATAATAAATATAATATAAAATACTAACTACTTCATAAATTTATTCACAGTTTAAATCCTCATAGTTCTAATTTTGAAAAATATATTTTGTAATACCGTATTAAAAACGGAACTTATTATATTTATATAAATTTAACAAGAAATAATTTCATTGGTTTAAAAAAGAAAGCGCAGAAAGAAATAATTCCATTCCCATAAAATAAAATAAATAATTACTATTAATTTTTTACGGAAACTTCGTCAGAACTTCCAGAACAACTCGCATAGAAATCATGGTAATAGAAAAACTACGCCATTGGGAAAACTATTTCCTTTTTTCCCTAACGAAGGTTTTTGTTATACATTGAGCTTCCAAGGACAAGAAAAAACTGTCCCTAGTGCCATGCTATATATTTGGGATAATAGTGAAATTATGGCCCTTAACAGCTGATCTTGACATCTAACACTTCGTCATCTTGATAACTATCCTTAGTTTTTCTGCCCAACCGTAGCGCAAAGACAGCGAATCCAATTTGTATTAATGTTATATAATAAAGCCTTATGACTTAATTTATATATATTATACATATAAGGTAGGAGTTTGTGAGGCATAGCATTTTTATATAAATGTGAGATAATTTTGTTTACTTATATAAAAGTATAATTATCGAGCAACATGTACGAAACTTATTTTAAATTTATTTTCAAAACTAACCCCTTTGTTACTTTTTTTCAATATTACAAATTCAATTACAAAGTGTATAATTAAAATTCCACTTTCAAAATGCTGTAGAAAGGAAGAAACAGTGGTCAAAATGACTTCAGATTTGAAGTGAATATGCTTGAAAAGGGGGAAAATGGTATGACAGAAGAAAAAAAAGTCCCAAAGTGTATCAACACATAGCACTGTAAGCGGCTTGGCGAAAGTGTATTCGGCTTCAAGAGGCATTTTGAATCGAATTCCGATAGCTTCGGCATAAGTGTCACATTAAAACAATTGTACTGTTTAGTGTGCATTATTGTTTCGGTTTAATGACGGGAAAAATGACTTTCAAGTCCTGCGCCGATTTAAGTTCACTTCGGGCTCTGGACGCAGAAAATCTACAAGCCCCCTTGGCACTGGCAGATTGAAATTTATAACAAAAAATTCTAGTTAAGTCCAACTTATCCGGGTCCCCTGGGCTAACCTCTTCAAGCGCCCAATGGATAAACCGGCACTGTTCAGATCATTCAACGGGTGTTGCACTGTTACTATAAAGTCTAACCAATACGGCAAGATCGTGCCACATTGGATAGGAAAAATAGGTTTCTAATTGCCCCTGGACCAAAAACCACATAAAAAGCAACAATGAAAACACCAATGATTTGTTTTTCTTTTGCCATACTGTTTTCCCTTCTTCAATATTCGATTCAAATTTGGAGTCATTCTGAGCATTTATTCTTTTTTTACCACATTTTGAAAGTGGAATTAATTATAATCATCCTGTGTGTATCGATTCTAAACTTTACAAATAAAGAAAATATTATATACAATAAGACAGACATTTTGAAGAAAACAGAGCCGAGTAATGTACATAAAAGTAAATAAAGGGGATAAATATCTTAAGAAAGTGGATAGTTCTATAGATCGGTGAGAATGGGTCTATGAACAGCGCGTTTTGGCCAGCTTATCTTAAAAAGGGGTCAACCACTTTACTATCTTCATATGTTCATTTGCGGAAAAGCCAGGAGTGAAAAAAGATGTAAAAGACATTTTAGGCTATTAATTATATATTCATATATTCAGTTATAAATCATTTTTTGTACATAACAGTTTATTTTTGAAAGGATCATGGCATTTTCTATATCTCCGTAATGTTAAAAATGAGCAGAAAGCTCAAGCAAAATATTTTTTAAAAGATATCGATAAGGATTGTAATGTCACAATATTAGATGTGCTTATTAATTCTATTGTTACAGTTATTTCAATGTATTTTTTAAAATTATGATGATTTTTTTCAAAATTTTTCCTCTATGTAGTAATACATTAAAAATTTGAAAACGTAATTTTTTTTGTATATTTTAAACCGTAGTTTCTTTTAAATGATCTTTTTGACAAAATCTCCCATTGAAATATTTATTTACATAACATTAATATATGCAAACAAGTTTTTCTAATTAATTATTTTTTCATAAACGTTTCTCTTGTGTTGAAATTCCCTTTTGACAGACTATGACTTAAAATAAAAACAAACCATTAACTAATCTTTATCAGTTTAAATACTTTAATTTAGCTAAAGCAAAAGTTTAAATAGCATTAGAAGCAGGATGAACTCTAGCTTCTTTCCAATACAAACAATATAGATATTTTTTGTGGAACTAAGAACACAATGTTGCTTTTATACTGTTCGGAATATATTTTACCACCACCTAATTGGGATGGGCAATTTATTTTTTTGATAAATGTTTTAAATGTTGGAATATAATTTCTTATTGATATTTGATGATTTTTTAAGTTTGTTCTATTTTGAAATATTCCACTTAAATCAACATTTTTTAAAATGTTAAATGTAATGTATTCTATATGAGAATAATTAACCAATTTATTAAGAAATGAGATAACACGTGTTATTTCTTTTTATATAGTAAAAAGAAGTAAAAATAATTTAGTTCTGTGAACTGAAGGAGTATTTTTCAACTCTAAATCTTTTAGAATATTATTATGAAATATTTTATTGATTTGAATAACTTTTACTAATGCTGCCAAAAAATTTCGATTTATTTCTGTAAAATAAAAGTCTACAGTAAATATAAATTTTTCGTGAAGATTGAACTTAAATTTTAAAAGCAAGTGCTCGAGCCAAAACATAGATATCTCTAAACTTAACGAAAAATTCATTGTTTATTGGGAGGAAAGTGCTTAACAAAGAGAATTTCAATTTAAATTATCTGAAAAGACAGATCTGTAGTTTTTATTTGTAAAGGACACTAAGCCGTGTTTTTTGAAATTCTGTAGAATTAATTTCATCTATAAAAACAACTGACTAATTAAAAGTTCAGAATATGATGAAATAGAAGAAATCTATCCGATGCCATTTTTTAAAAATATTTTCAAACTATCTTTTGTATTTTATAATGTTTTGGATTAGTTTTCATCATATTTAATTAATGCAGCCACGATTCTGTCATGATGAATTGTATTCCGATTGTAAGACAATTTGTGTTAAATCCGTGAATGCATTTTTTATTCAGAAATGTACCCAAAATTCGAAACCCGCACATACGCCGAACTGAAAAAGGAAAGGAAAAAAAATTCATGCAACTTTTAAACTTGTTGCCATGAAAATGAAATGGCTGCTGACAGGGATCTCTTAAGACTTCTTGAGGTCCTGGGCCCTTACGCACAAGTAGACCCTGGGCCCATACACATATGGAGGCCCCATCTATGACTCTTGAATGTAGACAGTACATAGCATACGTTGTCAAATACTCATACAAACAATAACACGAAACAAATTAATGTGCATGATTTACAATCGCACAAACCAGCTCAACCGACTGCCGCCTTTTGATTGAAGGAGTAATGATGGTCTATGGTGGTAGGCCTAGGTTTATACATGGACGAGGATCATCAGTTGATATATAGTCCGAAATTCCCAGTTTTTCGGGGGAAAAACCGAGAATAACTTTTGACAGTTGAAATTATTCGAATTATGATCTTGTTAAGACTGAGTCGAGAACAAGAGGCCTTAATTGTATCTGAGGCCCTGGGTCCAGGTGGCCCATGTCTTAAGACGTCCCTGGCTGCTAAGCGGGTAAAACGGGTGGATTATTTTCCAATCAAATTGCTGTAAAACACTTAACACCAATGATGATAGCTTTACTCTTATTTAGAGTTAACGCATTTTGAATATTCATTTGTTTTCTTTTGCATTATCTATGTTATCTTTACTTATTGCGCCATTTTTTTTTTAAATTAAAAAATGAGTGAGAATAAAAATTCGTGTACATCTAATCTCAAACTACAGATTCAGTCATCGCAAGAAGTGAATGTGAATTTTGCAAACTAATCGAAAATTCGAATTCTGACTCTGGCTTTGAAGGATTTTTGTGATTTTTCTTCTGTTTTCGAGAAAAAAAGGTTCCATTCAAAATACCTAAAAATGGCTTGCGCATGGCTAACGAAAATATTTAAATAAAAGTTATCTAACCTGCCTTTTTCGCAAAATTAATGGATCCATTTATAAGCTTATTATAAGCCCCCCCCCCCCTTATTTTAAATTTGAAAAAAGTTCCGAAAATTCTTCGTTTATAATGGTTATTGTTCTGTAGAAATACATTGCATTCAAATTCTCAAAATACATCTTGAAATGTTATCTTTATTTTAACATAATAGCTTAATATATGTATTTTATAATCAATTTTATCGACCAATCAGTTTGATATATTAAAATTAGAATTTGCTTTATATAAAAATACTTTTATGGTATATCTATAAGTATACTTTTATACATCCAGAATATTCGAAAATTGATATATGCTTTTGAAAATACCATTAAGCTAAACTTCTTAAGAGTGCAGATTATTCAAAATTTGATATCTGCTCTTCAAAAGAGAATATAATTTTTAAGGAAAAATCTCCAGAAAGTCTGAACAGAATGTTTAGTGATAAATTGCTCTTTCCCCATAAACTGAAGTGAATAGATCAAGATCCGTCATCTTTAATGCACCGAAACATTTTCATGGCCTGAGAGTGTGTTCTTCAATAGCACTAGACATTTTATTATTCTAGAAAATTCCTTCCGGCAAAGAGGAGAAAATCTCGAATTGAATGAATCATTGCAATTTTTTTCTGGGTTGGTTATGGAGCCCTTTTTTATTCGTTAAAATTTATATTATTGTCCTAAAGAAATAAAAAAAATGGAGAAAATTTATAAATACTGAGATAGTGAAACGCAAAAATATAATCTGCATCCTTAAAAAATTTTAAGCAATTCGTCTAAATTTCATGTTACATTTGTCGTCACCCTGTGGTTGCTGGTGAAGCTGAAGGCACCGAATAACCAGTCACTTTAATAAAATAAATATTTTTATTAATCTTTCAATTTACTATCAAGAAATGTCATAAATTAATGGAATGGTCAACTTAATCTCTATCTTAAATATCTATAACAAATAAGTAGATCACTTATCTTGCTTGCGATCTCAAATAACAGCAACTAGTCGGTGTTTGACCGGTTTGACTTGATAACCCGCACAAAATATACTTTTCTCGAACTACGAGGACTTCAGATATTGATTTTGATAATCTAACTTCAATAGCAGCCTAACGACCAACTCCTACACTCACTTTTCTAGAATTTATATAGCATTTAAATTATCATTAATCTAGGTTTTTCTACCGGAAGTGATTTTATAAACATACAACAGTTAAGAAATATTTCCCCCAAAAAGATTAATGAGAAGCACGGATAGAACTCTTCGCACGTTATACAACGTTAGAAAAGTACATATGTAAAGCATTGAATAATTTAAGAAAACAGTGGATTAAATTAATCTGAAGTAATTGTGACATGATAATGACAATTACGTTTTTCCTACCAATCAGTTTATAAATTCCTGTTACGTCATAGATACATGTTACCAGCCAACAATTAATACGCTCCGCTGTTGCTGAATTTTGGTTTTTATCGGAAGCTTTCTTTTAAGGTGTCCAACTACCCTAAAATTGGGAATTTTGCCAAAAATTGACAATTTTTTTTTTATGATTTTATTTTATAGACCTTCTTATTAACTTTTTAAAAATACCATGTTTATTATTTTCCGTTCACTAGAACAAAAACTACAAGTGTTTTAATAAAATAAGATGCCATTACTTTAAGCAAGATCTAATACTTTAAAGTGCGTTTTACTCGAAATGTGTTTTTTTGGAAATACTCAAACGGGGACAGAGTGATTGCTCAAAAAGTTGTGAAATAATTAGCTAAACCTTTTTGGGTATGTTCTGTACAATAGTAAAATTGTCTTAACCTTCAGATTTATCAATCACTGTTACATTACAAAATTTACGGTCTCTTATGTTAATATAATCACTGTTATTTTAAACAATTTCATGTAATAACTAAGATAAAGTGCTCTATTTTTTGTAAAAACTAAAATATCTCTTATTTTAAAGATCATTTCAAAAATGAACAACATAGCAACACATCAGACGTTGAAAATTAGTTCATAAACTGTTGGTACAGATTGGACCCCGTTTATGTCATTTTTTTTGTAAACTTTTATCCATTTTTTCTCAGTTTAGTCATAATAATTTCTTTTTATCTTCTTAATTCTAGCATATTTTTTTAAAAATGCACTTAACAAATCTAAAAAGCACAAAAAAATCCGCATATCACCATTTTTTTTTAAAAAAAATTCTCGCAAGTAGTCGGATATCTTAAAATATACATATAAAATGTTTAAATTTGTTTGCTGGCAACAATGATGCACGTACGGAGAAAATACATTTGATTTAAAAATGCTCTTATAATATAAGAAATTGTTTCTGAAATTTTGAAATTTTTTTTGAAAAGTCTTCGTATTTGAACAAATTTACCCAATTATTAAATTTCAGATTTTATCTAAGTTTTACAAGTGGACAGCAAATACAAATCTACCACCATTTTGGAAATTAGTGAGAACACGTAATTGCATTTATCATGTGACGTCACGAATTTAGCACATCCAAAATTAAATTTTTCTTGTACAAAGTGATACCAAAATTATCTGTTCCTTAACATCATTATTATAATGCTTACATTCATAAAATAAACACAAAACAATTATCCATGGGAAATAAAATTTGTAACTACGAAAATACTTCGAATGTTTTTTATATTAAAAAATATCTTATTAATGATGATCTATTCTTTATCTTTTCCTGATACTTTTTCTCGAGTCACAAAACAAATTATTTCGAGAAATAATTTATTTTTACTATACATTTAAAATAAAATGAAAAACTTAACTCACATTCAATGAAAGAATAGAAAGTACATTTCTATTTCCTTACTTAGATGGATAGAAAGTACAAATATTTCCAACTGCATGTGTTTTGGATTGTAATCTGAAACAATCCATTAAAATTTGCACGGATTCACTTATCTATTCAATTTACTTATTTATGGTAACTAATAAGATTTGCAAATATATTATATCTATAGATTTTGAGTTGTATTTAATTTTTATATCGATTTGAAGGAAAGTGTATTAGTTGATTAATGAAGTATTAATTTAATGAATTTACTTTTATGTTCATAAATGGACCTCGCACGAGCATGGAAAGTTGCGAAAGATTTCAACATATGTGTATGTACATGATCATTATCATTAATGAGTAAAAAATGTAGTTACTGGAAGTATTATTATGTGAATAAACGAAGATTAATGCTGTAAAACAAAGCTTGCTTGAAATCTTGCCAAGAGTAGTTTTCTTAGTAATTGATCTTGGAGCAGATATTTCTAATATTTTTTTTCCAGTAAGACGATAAAAAGGAAATTGTTTTAGCGGAGTTATGATATTTATAGGAAAACATTATTTTTATTTTTACATCAAAGAATTTTAATCAATTTTTTTTGTATACTTGTTAGGTACTTTAAGCAATTTCTGAATGAAAAAAGTAGAATTTTAAAATCTCATTGAAGTTAAATGATTATCAAAAGAAATTTGCATCTGGGTTTGTTTCGAGAATAACTTTAAATGCTAGATTAATTGAAAAAGAACCCTGTCAAATCTGTATATGCAAGTAATGCTAAACTATGTCATGCATTTGTAAAAAAGTATGAAAAAAATTAATAATTGAAAAAGAAATAATCTTCATTAATTAAAAGAATATTACTAACAGTTAAAAAAATGAAATGAGACAAAACAAGATTATTTGCAGCAGTAGAAAAATATAAATATTGTTTTTCTAAGAGCAACTGAGCAAATATTTTTTAACTATTACAAATTTGTTTGTTGTTAATTTAAAATTGCTATGCTATGTTTCGTAAAGTTGCATTTTTCAATTAATTTATCAAAACAGATGAATAAGTTTGAAAAAGAACATAGCTACTAAAAATAACATTGGAAATTATACAGCCTGTATTTTACGCTTCATGTACAGTTTTCCTGAAATTAGAATTAAGATTAAAAAATATCATAAAAAGTAGCGGTTACGGTCTATTTTTGCAGTCTGGTTTTAGAGTTATCTTAAATTAAATGTAAAACATCTTTAAATACTTTATGTACTATTTTTTTTAACAAATCTGCTAAGTAAAAAATACTCGAAAAAGTGTTAACTAATTAAAATGATTTTAGATACATGAAAAGATAATGCCTTCGTTTGAGATATGGTCTCAATTCTTTCCTACTAGCTTTTTGCTTTAAAAAGAAATAAATGTTCATTGTTTTAAAAAGTAATTCACGATATGGAACACAATGAAAACGGAATAGTATTATTTGTAAAAGATGGAGTATTCACAGTACATTTATATATATATTATATATATATATTTATATATTATATACTAGCTGTACCCTGCCACGCGTCATTTATTTAGAAGTTTTTGTGCAATGTACTGTTTCTCTGTTTCGGTATTTTCTTATTGATCTATTGAGTCGCAAAGGGGAGGTTTAGTACTATCAAACTAGTTTAACTCTTCTTATTTGGCCCTGAGTTCGAAACTGTGTTTGAGTCACTGGGCCCTATTTTTAATTTTGGTTAATTTAGGATTTGCAGCCCCGGGACCAGGCATTTTTTCCAATTCCAAAATCTCGGGACTTAATTTTTGTCTAAATTATATTTTAAAATTTTTTCCTCTTAAAATTTTTTTAAAAAATTAATTCTTAGAAAATTTGTTTGTTTATGAAATATGTACGTAGAATTTTCTGTGAAATTATCAGTGCTATAAGTAATAAAATATATGCAGCTCTCATTTCTCGTATGGGAGAACGTCGCACTGATCTGAGGGGCTCACTGAAATACTTACACAGAAATATAAGTAACATCTCAAGAATTGATTTTGTTATAGTTCCTTCTTCAATTAAATGCCGTTAATTACTAGCAGACCTGCTTGGAAGACTTGAGACACTTCAAATCCCATTGCATTGCTAGCAGCTCCTACAACTGGATCTTCTATTTCAAATAAGGTAACACTTGAAATTGATTCACATTCTGATGCGATAACTGGATCAATTTATATACAAAACCCATTAAGTGTAGCAAAAAATCTAGATAAAGATAACAAAGAGATATATGCACCAATGCAGTATATAAAATTTAAGACACTGTCATCAACCAATTCAAGAAAACAAATATCTCTTTTTTTGAAAATGGAGGGACACGTGGTGAGACTAACTGGAAGGAACATACTCCTATTTAATGACGATAACACCTACTAATATGGAATCAGAGCAAAAAAGCATTTTCTTCACCAGGATAATTTGTAACAAAAATAAGGAACCCGTTAAATGACGAAAAGTTGGACGACCTGTGTATCTTAAAATCTTATTTAAAGAAACACAAGAAATGAAGAAATGTTTTTTAAAAATTTCATTATGTACTATTTTTGATTTTTTATGATGAAGTGAGTTCTTTTATTTATTTTACACAATAAAATTAATATTAAACTAATTTTTAATTATATTTTCCCTTTATTATGAAATTTTAACTATGCTAAAGTGTAAGTATTTTTAATAAATATAGTCTAATCCTAATCCCAGGACAAATCTCGGGATCCCAGGACTTGAATAATGTAATCCCATATTTCCGGGATTGAAAATATAACACGGGACCGAAACCCTAGTTTATCTGTAAATTTTTCTTACATTAAACTTTTTTATTATGTTGTTTTCATGAAAATTTGTATTTTGCTTTTGTTATTTATGCTACAATGCTTTTAGATGTATATATAAGACAAGTTGGATGTCATCTCAAATAACATCTTGGTAGATAATATAGAATGTTGTTAATGACGAATAAAAGAGAGTTTTGTGTGTGTGTTTTAGTTTATTATGATAAAGTTCAGACCAATTAATCTGTAGCTACCCCAAGCCATAATTACAGTCTGCCGAATCTTTCATACCGTGTGCAGTAGGAATCAGTCAGTCGATAGTCAAACAGAAAAGAGAGCTCATAGGGAAAAAGGGGGGGATTTGCATGGGTTTTCTGTTAATATAAGTACTTGATATGCAAAATGGGTGTTTGAGATGTATTTAGTTAGGGCGTTGACAAAAATAACTAAAAAGGTGATGCAGATATATGAAAATAAATCAAGCATTGTTTTTATTGTGAGTTGCTGTTTTTTAATGGTATTTCAAATGCACCAGCTTATTTCCAGATAAATTTACTCAGAATTATGTCAGATATAATCTAAAAAGAAATAATCGATTTACTTTACAGGAGTTTTAAAAAAAAGCTTCATTTTTCTTTAAGTAATTTAAAATTATTCTTATTTCTTTTATTTCAAATAAAGGAAATTAGAATTCGTCCCTTCTGTCCTTTCTTTTGAGATTATAAGATTTTCAACAAAATAAACACATTGAATAAAGGAAATCATATGCTTAAATGTCATTTCTTACTTCACAATCGCAAAAGTATAAATTTCTTTTTTCTACGCAAAAAAGACTAAAACTGATGAAGAAATAAAGACCATAACAATTTACTAATGAATAAGAAGAGGGAAAAATTATCTTAGCATTATTTTTTAGTTGTTTTATATTTGTGTTTTTGCTATCTTTCTACTCAATTGATTTGTTTTTAAAATTGATGAGCCACTTAAAGTAGTTTTACACAATCATTAGGCTTTTCGTAAAGACATTTAACCTTTTGATGTTCGGTTTTATGCTTCCACTTCAAAAAAAGTTTAAGTGTGTTTTTTTATTCAAGTCAAGTAATACGGTATTTAATTCTTCTGACATATTAAAAATAGAATAAACTTCTATGGCTTATATATAAAGCATTTTCTTATTTACAACTTGTGTTATTCTCGCAAGTTTTGTTTGTATTAATTACAAAAATTTGTGAAACTCTTTTTACTGTTTAATTAAATTAACATTTTATTTCGAGATATTTTACGCTGTTTTTGATTACTACGATATATTTATTTTTCTAAAATATCTATATGACAAACAAAAATTGAAGCAAAATAAATTCTCAAATATTTATATGTTTGACGTATATATGATGCAAAAATTTTAAATGAAAGCATTTTCACCTTTTCTTTCTTGCAATTATTTAATTCCTTCTCGCTCTTATCTATATGAAAAAAACTAAAAAAATATATTCAGCAATATTTCCTGGCATGTATATCAAAGAGGCAGTTTGTTACAAAATTTCAAATGTTTAATTATTCGCTTAATAATAATAATTATTTGTCTGATGCTTCATTTTAGTGTAAATTGTTTGTAAATGAATTAAATCTTGCACGATAATTTATAATTGAAACAAGTAAAATTCCGAGCTTTTTAAAAATATCTAATTAAATTCAAAGTAGTTTTGACACATCTAAATAATCCTGTAGAAAAATACTTTCTTTTAACTTGCTTAAAGGGTTTTTAGTTATTTTTTTTAAAAAAAATTAAAAATGATTTTTGTTTTAAGTGAAATTTTATAACTTTTTAATTTGATCAAAAATTTACTTAAGACAAAAATTTTGGTTGAGCTCTACAAAAAAAAAAAAATATATATATTTAAAGCTAAACAGTTTTTTTTTTTAAAAAAAAGGTGTCGGAGTAGAATAAAATGATGAAAACCGTGTTCATACAGGAGAAAAATTACGAGTTTGGTAGCGATAAAAATACAGAAGAAAAAAATCAAGACGTGGTGGGATAAATGGAAAATTAATGTTCCTTTTGATACTTTGAGCTGAATCAGGATTTCTTTGCTAAAAATGAAAAAATAACCAAGATAAAAGGAGAAAAAAATCTGAGGTTATTTAAAAATATTTTTAAGAAAGAAAAATTCGTCCAAAATGTGTCAGTTTTGTAGTTAATGTAAAAAAAACAACAACGTTGAAACTTCTTTTGAAGGAATTCAATTTTTGGTGTTTGTTGTAAGTAAATGCCTTTCCTCAGCTAAATTCTTCGCTATTTTTATCTAGTATGTAGAAGTTTTGCTTATGTTTTCTTGAAAAATATTGCAATATTGATTTATAAAATGTTGATAATTGTGTTGATCAACGATCATTTGACTATCAAGAGGAAGCATAACTCTCAGTGAAGACATTTGAGAAACAATTAATAAACTGCTTGGTTAAACATATAACTGAATTTTAAAGTCTCGACTAGTATGGTTTTAAAGTTTGATGAGATGTCTTGAGTACTTGCCACATGACAGTCACATAAGTATTAGACCTTGTATTCTGTCACACATTCATGCATTATCATCCTAATCATATCTGGCAAGGCAGCCACTCTCTCGTGTGCCAGGCTTTCTTTTAAAGATTTCTCCATAATGACCTTTTGTTTACTTTTGTTCTCCAAGTTTTCTGGTTTATAATTTTAAAATCTGATTCCACTCAGACTTCCCATCTCAGCTTTGATCTTCCCCGCTTCCGAATCCTAGTGACTTAGAACTGCAATACCTTTTTGAACAATATTATCATCTGACATTCGAATTATATGGGTCATCCAATTCATTCTATTTATCTTTTTGAATTAAATGATGTCAGGTTGTTCATAAATTCTATGCAATTCTAAATTGTATCTCCTTATCAAGCTATTGTTTTCGTTTACACCTCCATGTATACTTCGAAGTATTTTTTCTCAAAAGAGGCTTTCGATTTTCTTCCAGTTTTTGTTAATTTCCAAGTCTCAGATGCATATGTCAGAACTAGCCAAAAAAGAGTTTTGTAAGTTAAAAATTTGCGTCTCTTGCAAGAAATTTAGGTTTGAAAAACCCCATCAGTCCATATAAAGCCTTATTTGCCAGGTATAATCGGTTCTGGATTTTATGAGATGTTCTATTGTCAGAGGTAATAATTAATGCATTACATTAAAGAGTCATTAAGCATTCATCATTAGATGCATTTCTGGTCGCCGTAGCGTAGTAGTAGAGGCCACGAACTCTTAGCCGGAGTTATTCTAATCTCGGGTTAGAACCCTGGTGCTACTGAAGTCCGGACTTGTAGAGGAGCTGAGGTGAATTAAATTTATCAAGGCCCAAATTACTCTGGTTATGAATGTATGGAAATTTAGCAAGATTAATGCCGGCTCAGGTGTTATCCTAGTTACTTGACCGTGGTTGAGTATTACAAGGCCCGTGACCAATAGTTATTTTGTTTTTGTGTGCGATGTAAATAAACATTCCCTTACTCATTGAATGCAAACAAAATACAGGTTCTTTTTCTAAATAGAAGTACTTTTTTCATCGAATGTAAAAATAGCATATTGAAGCAATTTTTCATTCAATTTTAACATGTATCTTAAGAGACTCTAAATTTAATTCTTTTCATACCTATGTACTCTTAAAATTAAGATACAAGAAGTTTTTGACGCTCGCTATTAAAACTATAAAAATAAAGGTGATTCTTTATTTTTTTCTCAATGTAAAATTTCTACTGTTTACTACTCAATTCTATAAAATTTCAAGCTTTTAGATTAATATATATATATTTTTTCAAATCAGACTCAAAATGACAGATTGCACCTTTAAGTTTGAAATTGAATTCAAACAAAAGATGGAGCATAAAATTCCTCATTTATTGTAATAAAATTACAGAAAAATTACTCATAAATTCTCATTTCAAGTTCAAACAATTATTGTTAGTTTTAGTGTTGTAGAAATAAGCCACTATACTTTAGCGCGATCCTTACCTTCAACATCATAAAAAATTGAAGCTATTTTGGAATGTAGTACACGTTCCTTCAGAGCAAATAAACCAAATAGATGATTAAACCCAATTACCTCATTGCATTTTCCCTTTCTTTGTAGATCAATTGAGCAAAAAAACCCAGGTGAAATAGCCTTTCAGTATAATTGTCGATTATGAATGTTGCGACCATTGTACTAAGTGGATGTCATTCACTATAAATGTCCCACATCATTGCGCAGCACTTATTCTATTAACAATTATTCATAGCTTTTCGTGTGTTCAATTACATAGTATGAAATTAATAAACAAACATTTCTAACTGTAGTAAAAATAAATATTTTTAAAAAAAGATTTACAGCTTGGCAAAATTAAAAAAACAGAGTATTAGAATTTTCACAATCCAATGTATATTGGTGGACATTATGTACTTAGTTTTTAAGTAATTTGTGCATATTCAATGAAAAAATGGCATTTATTTCATTACATACTGAACTCTAAGAAAGTGACGGAAAGATACTAATAATTATTTACATGAAAAATGAAACAGGGTTATGTATATACTAATCAATGGAAAATTCTTTTTTTAATGGATCATAAATCAAGAAGACATTGTTTTGAATTTATAATAATCGCCGTAAATATAGAATTTAAATTCTATACATACAAGTTTAATACTTAAAAAATTAACATTAATCTTGGAAAACAGCATTTTCAGCATACGTTTGTAACAATCTTTTATTTTCCTAAATTTTAAATTTTTTTTCTCTCTTATGACTATAAAATTTTATAAATATGCTGAATAACTAACATTATATATATAATACGGGGAGTTTCAAAAAGGCGTTTCTAGGAAACAATTTCCCAATTATAAACTCATTGTGACGGTAAAAGATATTTTTGTGAAATTAGTAACATATATAAATATTATCTTATCAAACAGATTAATTAAATCTCCAACACATATAAGGTAAACTTTGAGGGCAGTGTTATTTAGTAAATTTTTTAAGGGTATTTCCATTTAAATAATCTATAAATATAAAAAATAATTTTCGTATCAAGTATTTATTTTACAGAGCTATCTTATAATAACTATATAGTTATAAATTATTTCAAGGAGTATTACTTTCTCGCGGATTTAATTTTTACTACTTGCCCCGTTAACCCTTAATTGCTTTAAGCCTAATGCCACTTAATGTGACAATTTATTAAATTTAAAAAGATTAAGAAAGTTTATGGATTGAGTCAGTGAATATATATCAGTTTGGATGGCGGAAATATTAAATTTTGACCGGTAATATTTTTAATCTTTACACGTGTATGATCATGCATGCATAATGGCGCTTATCTTATTAAACAGTTTATTATAAATGGATTTCACCAAAAGGTACTTAATCTCATTAAATTATTTTCTGAAGGAAGCATTTTAAGATAGCCTGTCAATTAACTTGAATAGATAACTAACATATTGCCTGGATAATTAGATCGTGAAAACGTCATTTTCAAATTTTTACGAAAAGTATGAGGTTGATAACAATCACACAAGATAGTAAGACTTGTTGTTTCTGTCATTGTTAAATTATTAAGCCAGAGATCCTTTAATTTATTAACAGTTTTATATATATATATATATAAACTCGGGATAAAAATTATTATTTCTATTATATATTTATATGTATTAATCTTTTCCCCACTTCAGATTAAGAGTTGAATAAGTTATCACACACTTATCAATTGGCCTTTATAAATCCCAATCATATCCCTTGTCTGTTTCGATTGTTTTTAATATTTTGATTATCTTAGCGACAGTAAAAGTTTGTATGATTTTTTGTAACTGGGCTCCTAAGTATAAATTATGGAATTTCCATGATGAAATAAAAATAAACATCATTCATTCCGAAAGAGATGAAAAAAAATCACTGAGTTCTTTTAGATATTACTTTTTAAAAATTACTTATGTTCA
>BMAO01016552.1:0-16189 GCA_019973975.1 Trichonephila clavata
AAATGTATGACTTTCTTTAAATTAGAGTTAGTTGTGCATGTCTCATCAAGATACGGAAACCCAGAGTAATTCTATTATTCACGATTAGTTTAATCAGTAGGACTTTAATAAACAAAATTTTACTAGGAAAAAAATATATACATTAAAAATACTCTTTTCTAACATGTTGGATAAAAAACACATACATATTGATGCATCATATGCATTATAACTGTTTTGAAGTATTTTATTTTCCCAGACATCATCTTCCAAATTAACGGATTTACAAATCAAAACTAAGATCTTTTCAGAAAATGTGAAACTAGAGGGATTTAAAATCAATAAAAATAAAGCTAAATTTCTAATAACTAATGGAAAATCATGCACTTCCAACAAGGTAAAAATAACTCAATATTAAATCTGAGTACTTTTTAGTTCTGGATGAGACAATAAGCAAAAAAGGGGACTGACAAAGATAATATGATATTAAAATTTTAATGTTACACAGTACCCTAAAAATGAATAATTTATCGAAAAATGTGTTTTGCATTTTCCTGTAGCCCATACGATCGGGAATCTAATTAATCTAATTAATCCAATTAATTTTTAAGATATTTGAAGTTTTCTGAATGTTGTCAGTCACTATATTTGACAGCTCAGAGTGCGTGGTTAGTTTCGGTTTTATTTTAAAGTAATTTTTCATTCTTAAATTTAATTGATTACTAATATTTTTTAATAAAATCGATATTTGCAGAGAAGTGATAATTAACTTCAACTTTCACTACTAAAATAGCTACCGTGAGCTCGATAATACTTTAAAAATCTTGACAAGAGTTGTAGAGAACATCAAACAGAATAAAAGTAGAATTAAATTATTAATAAGTTCAATTCTTTTAAACAGTTTCTAAAACATAAAACACAACCAAAATATCGCGCAAAAACAGAATATTTTGCAAAATAAATGTTTGAGAATTGTTCTAAACGCTTTTGCTCATACTGCATTTCCCATGAATAATTACTGAATGAAGCACAGTCTAACAGAATAGGAAATGAAATAATCAAATTTAGAAGTTGAAAATTCACAGGACACTTTTCAAGGATGCACGGGTACAGTGTTCTAAAGATCACTTAGGCCTCAGGTGGAAAAAAAAGACACCGTGAAAGTCTCTTTTTTTGATCTGACAACATATGATGGAGTGTGAGAGAAGTGAGGCTGGATGAGTTGTTGTCGTGTCCTTCACGAAGGGAAGGAATGAAAGTTTCCAGGACCTGAGACACAGGTTGGACTTCTAAACGATAGATGGCGACACCACCTATCTCCACCTCCACAATTTAGGCATGGAATTGGAAATATTCTCCAACCCCCTGCACCCGTGATTTCTGCTGAAACCTCTCACAAGACTTTCGAACCCACTAATTTAACGAGTACGTGCTCCGTGTGTATTTGGTGGCATCGGGTATTGAGCCCAGGCCTCCCGGTCTGGAGTCCGATGCTCTAGCCACTAGGCTACCCCCGGCCCGCTGGATGATTAAGTGAATTACAATACCTCTAGAACAGGGGTGGCTAACCCACGGCTCACCTTGTTTAATTTTACGGCCCTCGAGACTCTTAACAATTTTACAAAATACTATTTTTGTACACTATTTTTGTTTTGAGTGTCATGTTTTGTAAAAAAAAATCCCATAATTGTGTCTGTTTTATTACGTTACATCTGTTTTTATAGATACTTAGAACTGGCAGTATTGCATTGCAACGATACTCTGCAGCATCAAGCTTGTGATTTCTGTAACTTGTTTTTTCAATTTACAGAAGTAAATTGTTTGTTGCGAAAACGAAATTTATTCAACATAAATCGTGCCCAAACTTATCGGATGAAAACTTGCAACATCAATTACAGTATCGAAGTCCTAACGTCGTAGAATCCTCAAAAGTATAGCAACGTAACCATCATTAAATCTGGTATATTCAATCCTTCATGTCAGAGTTGTCTGGGGACCAGTAGTCGGAATTTTTATTTTAGTTACATCGAATCATTTTCTTATATGAGGGCTTGTTTGAAAAATGTCTGGCTTCTTTAATAAAAAAATATTTAAATTCAACAACTTCTACATTAATCTTTTTCAAAATAGCCCCCTTGTAGTGTTATACATGTCTCCCAACGATTCTTCCAGTGTCAGAACCAGCATTCTTTTCATGTTGTTTGCTGCTAGTCTCTTTCATTCTGCACAATGGTTTCTCTGAATCGAAATTCTGCTCTTTGTCTTTTGTTCTTCTGGTCTCCGTGAATCACTAAGCTTTTTTACCAAATTTAATGCAGAAGTATACTTTTGTCATATTGTCAAAAACGAAAATTGAATGATGTTCACTTCCACTTCCACACTCATTGGTGGTCTGTAGGTGACTAATACATTCTGCAGAAAAGGAAAAAATTCACTCATGCGCATCAGGATCACTTACATTCGCGCATCAAGCCACTTCTTCCTTGCCTCATTTGTTGAAGCATGGTCTAATACACTATTTTCTCAAACTTTCAATATTTGCGACTGAATTTTCAATCATAATTTTCATGCCGCCTCCCTCTCTCCATAGAATAACAATGCATTGAATTCAATAATAATATACTTTGATGCCAAGGCTGCAAAACGACTTAAATTGTAAACCGTACAAATTATCAAGATAAGTATTAAATTTTGTATATAATTTTATGCCATGCCCATGGGGGGTCACCAGTAGTTATTAAACTTGTTCTTAGCTTATTATTGTTAAATATCAAATATATTGTGCAGTACTGATATATCTACAAGTGTAAGTGTACTATATCATTATAAAAGTGTATTTTCTTTTTGTTATATCCGAATGTAAAATTTGTTTTGCTTCATTTCAGTAAATTGATGACTTTTTTAGAAACAATCCTTTGTTTTCGATTTTTCGATATGCTCGCAGCCTTCATGTAAGTTTATCACCCCCCTCCCCAAGGGGAGCACACCCCACAGTTTGAGAAATGCTGGTATAATAACATTTGAAGATGCATTGTATGGTTTCACGTAATTTGTAAGAAATAATACCAACATTTATTCCGTATAAGAAAGTTGGAAGAGGAACATAGAAATTTCTCTCAAACAACGATTATGCCCTCGATATATTCAGACAGGAAATGGATATTCTTACAAGCATATGACTTTTTCCAATTCATACTATGTTCACTTTCTCCCTACACACACACACACATATATATATATATATATATATATATATATATATATATATATATATATATATATCTTGTTAAAATTTTCAATCGTTAATAAAATACTTTCTATTCATCTATTCAAGATCAAATACATTTTTTAACTTGTAGTGGTTCACTTGATGTTAATACAGTTTTTTCAAATATTAATTCATTAATTAAATTAAAAATAGAATAAATAGCAACAAAGAAAAATAATAGTCCTACAGCATATATAGAAAAGAAAATCTTTCATTGTGTTCCTGTAGCGCAATGGATAGTGCGTTGGACTTCTAATCTGAAGGACGTGGGCTCGATTCCCACCTGGGATAGCTAATTTCTGAAAATGTGATTCCTTTTTTACAATTTTATTAGAATAATTAAATTTATTTTATGAATAAACAAAAAAAGTCCAACACACCTTATATAGGAAAGAAAACGGAAAATTGCTTTCTATTTGGTCACTTAATATTGTGACTCTGCCATATATATATATATATATATATATATATATATATATATATATATATATATATACATATTTAAATTATATTTGAAACTATTTAATAAAAAGTAAATAAAATAAAAAATTTCTTTTTTGACCTAAGTTAGAATTGATAAAAAAAAAAATATATATATTACTTACTCATTTTTTAGCAAACATTTCTATCATTCTAGCATGTAAATATTTATTTATTCAATTTAACAACACATGAATCATTTTGCTAATAATATTGGTATCCATAGCTAAGGCTAACGACAGGCGTAAAATCCTAGCCCTTAGCCGCCGATGAACTTCGTGGACCTTGATCTGATGTTACTGACTCTCGATCAGGTGGAATAAGCCATAACATATTGGTATCCATTTATTTGCACAAATTCACGTACGCTCAAAATACAAATCGACTAAGGTTCTTTAATAGATAGAAAAAATCCAGAACCGGGTGGCACTATTTCAGGGGTTCTTATACTGAGGCCCGTGCCCCCCCCCCGAGGATCCCCAGTGCTCTCTAGGGGGGCCACGAATGTCTCTCAATATTAAAATTTTCCTCTTTTACAGACTGAAAAGCATCGTGGAAACATTATGATGTACCATCTCAGACTAGATCACTAAATTGTCCCCAATTAAAAAACTCCACTAATACATGAATTCCTACTATCAAGAATATTAATTCAGTTAGTACTAAAATAGAGTTTCGTTTCGTAATATTTTAATTAGATGTTAATGGTTTTTTTAAAGGAAAATAAATAAACGTTAAAGTAGTGTACGGACTTTATGGTGTTTGTGTAACAGCAACAAATAACAACCCAAGTCTTCAGCAGTTGATATATCTTTATTTCTACACAATTCATTCACACACACTGTGATGCCAGATGCACCAGCATATATAGCTCTTTTACCGTTGTCACACAAATAACAAGATATGCAAATATTACAAGATAAACAAGATATGTGCAAATATTACAAGATAAACTACAAGATATGCAAATATTCGAACAAGTAGTCTATATAAGTAGCAGAAGCAGTCTTAGGATTATTCAGAAACCTTTAATTCACTCAGCCATACGTTGGGAGTCAGGGTGATGTGTTCAAAATTTTAGGGGTTCTCCACGATGTCAGGCTTATATATAATGGGGGGGGGGGCTGTGGAGATCGAAAGTTTAAGAGCCACTGCGCTACTTGATAAGGGCTACATCATGTTGAAACTTCTCGAATGTTTCCAATTTCGCCACTTGGTGATCCACTACACAAACTTACTTCACTGCAAATTTCAAGATTATTTCATTTTCGTGTGTTGAAGATTCAAATCAAGAATCCATGTCACAACTTTTTTATTGGACTCGAATACAAACTTTATAAAAAACGCTATTTAACTTTTTAAATCATAAGAAGCAGTTAAGGCCTCTCAGGACCCTTAAAGTTCAATTTTTTGAAAAAAATATATATGTTAAAGCCTCAACGTTTCTGAGCATTTTTCTACCAAAGTTTTGTTGATGCTGTGAAAACTTCCGAAGTTATTGAGAAATAACTGATAAATCTTAAACAAAAACTTGCATATGCCGTGCCCACTTTTGACAGCTGGCAGAACACATTCCAAATATTTTAATATTTCGTGGATTAATTTTAGTAAAAGCGCCACGCCTAATATCAAATTCATTCTGTACGGGAGTAGGATGGTTGCAACTCAACTTTTAACTTTGCTTTATCTGAGTGGGATTGTTTATTTACATTTCGATCTAGGATTTTCTTGCTTTTTCATTTGTAACTAAAACCAATTGAAAATGGATCTTCCGTGCAAAAAGAGGTCATCTAGAAAAAGACCAAAGAAGAAAAGATTTCAAGGAAGCAGGTATGTAAAAAAATCTTTTTCTGAAAAAGGTAATATCTCATTTCAAAATATTTCACATAATAAAAGTTCATCTGCTAAAATATTACCAAGTGCACATAAGATTTCACAGGCGTTTGAAAACGATGTTTGCCTTGAATTTCAAGGTTATAGACTTATAGATATAAGTTTTTTCCCAAATTGAAAAATTACTTTGTTGCTCTGTGTGTTATGGGAAAATAAAAATGAGTGAAAAATCAACTGTAGGGTTCTCTTCTACATTTCTATTCACATGTAGAAAATGTAGCATTGAACAAAAATTAAATTCCGGTGAATTTATTGGTATAAAAAATATACCTGAAATCAACATCTGTTTTGGCAATGCGGAATATAGGTCAAAGATTGTCTTCTCTCGAGATGTTTTGTTTTCTTATGTGTTTTCCAAATCCAGTGTCTCAGAAAGCTTACGACAGAATTAATGCTAAGATAGCAGATGTAAGTGAAGTGCTTGCAAATGCATCGATGAAGAAAGCGGCTGTTGAAGAAAAAAATTATTGATGGCACCATAAATTCTGTTGTAGTTAGCGGTGATGAGACGTGGAGAAAACCCGTGGGCATACATCTCTTATTGGAGTGTGCACTTTGATTGGAGCTGACTGCGGAAAAGTCCTCGACGTGGAAATGTCTTCTTATTGTAAAGGATGTGACTCCTATAAGGGGCCAAAGTTTGGACCAAAATATAGTGTTTTTTTGGCTAAGCACCAAACTTTCCACAGAAAAAACCATAGCGGGTCTGCTGAAGGAATGGAAGTCTGAGGAATGCAGAAATTTTTTTTTCGATCGGGACAAAAACATGGTTCGAAATACCAGTGGTACATAGGGGATGGTGACTGAAAGACATTTTCATCTATTGCCGAAAAAAAAACCATATGGGGATAGTGTTCCGATTGAAAAAATAGAATGTGCGGACCATGTCCAAAAGCAAATGGGTAGCCGCTTGTGGAACTTAAAAGCTTTTTTGGAAAAAAAGAAACTTTCTAATGGGAAAATAATTGGTGGGAAAGGTCGTCTAACTGATTGACGACTTATTATGGTAATGCTATTCGTACCAATTCCCAAAATGTGAATGAGATGAGGCAAGCTGTCTGGGCGGTGTGGGCTCATACATCCAGCACAAATGATGAACCGAAACATTGGTTTTGCCCTAAAGGCAAAAATAGTTGGTGTAAGTACAATGTTTCAGTCCACAACAATGCAGTGAATGAATTTTCTCACAAGAACACCTTACCAAAAGCAGTTTCTGAAGTTATTAAATCTATTTTTAAAGATTTATCACACTTAAAATTATTAAGAAAGTGTTTAGGAGGGAAAACTCAAAATACCAATGAGTCGATGAATTCACTAATTTGGAAGTATAGCCCGAAATTGATTGGATCAGGAATTAATGTCACAAAAATAGCTGCATTTATAGCTGCATGTGAATACAATGATGGAAGTAAGAACAGAATTGATATGATGCGTGCTTTGGATTTAGAAATAAATAAAAGAAATATTTTGAATTGTGTAAATGTTGACAAAGTACGTAAGTCAATAGCTAAGAGACAAGTTATGAAAACCTCCTCTGAAGATTGTAAAGCTAAAAAACTTAAGACACTTAAAGAAATTGAACAGTTTAAGCTTGCAGAGGGCAATATTTTTGCTTCTGGGGCTTTTTGATGCATACTGGTATGTTCAATTTTGTTTTTTGTAAATTTTTAACTTTAACTTCATTTTTCTCAAAATGAAAAATTTTGGCTTCCACGCTGGATTTTTCAAAAACTATTTATCATATCAATATGAAATTTCATACACATGTTCAAAATAAGGTTCTTTATAACTTATACAAAAAATTTCTAACAAGTTTTAATATAATTTTTTATTTGAGATTTAATTGAATTTTTTCATAAAATTTTAAAAATTTCTTCATAATTGTGTATTTTAAAAATATTTTTTTTCTCTAAATGTTTTAAAAGTTAGTATAAGTTCAAAAGGAAACATATTTATACCAAGTAAAATTAATATTGTACACTTTAATCAATTTTGTACTTCAGAATCCTGCGCGGTGTAAAATACTAATTTTCATATTTTTGAAAAATTGCCAAATTTTTATTTCCTTATAACTTTTTAATTTTTTATTCAAATTTTCTGAAATTATGAGAAAGAATACATGTATATGGGATACTCATGTAGTAAAAATTTCAAATTATTGTTTTGTTATATTGCTAAGTTACATTGTTTTAAAAAAGGATGCTTTTCGAGTTCACGAATAGCCTTTAAGGGTCCTGAGACGCCTTAATATAAGAGGAAATGGCTAGAAATTTTTTTAACAACTCAAAAGGTTATTAATATTCTTGAAACTGCTTTTTTGTTTGCTATATAAATAGACAACAAAGATTGTTCATATAGAAATTCTGAAGGATCAAGATTTAGTCCCTTATATCAGCAGTTCTTATGCTTACGATCACCGCGGCCTCCTTTTATGTATCAGGCTGACAACACGGACAACCAAGATTTTGAGAACATCCCTCCTTGACTTAATATTCTTGATCAAAATACAAGTTTTAGTAGTTTCTTCAATGGGGCTATTTAATAATTTAGTCTAGTATGGCACTTTTTCAATTTTTCCACGAAACCTTTCAGAGTCTGTAAAAAGAGGCAAGTATCAACGTTACATGAGAGACTCCGCAGACCTCCTAGAGAAGCGCTCAGGTCCCCAGGGGTCCACAAACCACAGTTTCACAGTTTAAGAAACTGCTGCCCTTATCATTTATCTGAAATTCCCTTTTGCGCTCTTAATAATATGTTCTCTCTCTAACTATTTTTACTTACGTAATTTTTTTTTTTTTTGATAATTATTTTTTTGTGATTGTGATTTTCAGAATAAACTTGATATAAAGATATTTTAGATCGACTCTTAACATTTTAAAATTATTTTTCAGTTTACACACATAGGAAGAATTATTTTCAAGAATTAAATTTCCCAAAGCAAACTTTTTAAACTTATTCACAATTATAAGCCCTCTCTAACATTATGATATTTTCAAAATATAGAAGAGAATAGAGTTTTTGCAAAGCAGTAATAAAGATTATTCACACAAAACGTTCATAGTTTATATATCAGAGGTTCCCAAACTTTTTTGTCTCATAGACCCCTTGCCATGTTTTTCGGTTTGGCGTAGACCTCTGTTTACGTAAAGTTTAATTTTTGCAAATTTATTAACTTAAATGTGTTTATGACAACTGGTACAGAGCTATTTAAAAATTTTAATCTTTTAAAGTATGCAGCAGTAGTGAAGTTTCGAAACAGTGAAACTTAAGAAACACAAATTAATTAATTTAAAATTTAAGTGATACATAAAATAACTGATTAAATAACAAATATTTATTATAATAGGGATGAATATGGTGCTTCAAAACAAATTTTCAACATTTGCCATCATTCTTTTCAGATTTAACCCTAAATTTTGTCGGTTAGTAGTGTCCAGCCGACAGCCGCGCTGAAACTCCTTCCCACTAGGAAAAGCAATTAAAAACTTTCTCCAATACTCTATACTTCGAGATAAGTAACAGGTTAAGTAACAGGTCTTTAAAGCCAAAATTGCTAGCATCCATTTCTAAGCTTTACTTTAAGATCCGTTACTTCCTATTCCGATCATTACCTCTTGTAAAATGACCTTTTTTTTAATATGACAATAGGAATTCATTGCTTTCTGTGGTAATTAAAATCTGATTTCCATTTTGTTAAATTTTTCTTTGAAATTAAAATCATTATCTGGTTTAATGAGAACTACTGTTGTGGACCCCTAATTACACTTCATGGACCCCCAAATTGTTTTCTTGCTGTCGTGGTTCCCTTGCGGGTTGTCATAGACCACTTTGGGAACCACTGGTTTATATTATGTAGAACAGTGTAACCTTATATTCAAGCAAAATTCAGATTTCTTGATCTTCATTATTTAATTTGGTGCTTTTTTATTCGAATTTCCACTTTTTACTGTGAATGATTTTCTTGCACGTATTAAAACATTGTAAAAAATAGCTAAAAGCAATATTTTAACATCAAGTTGATTGAATTCTTGAAATCGTGTTGCTTTTTTTATTTACAATTAATAAGCAAATATGCATTTTACAAAAATTGCTACAGCTGCCGGCATTGGAGCATGCTCTTAGACTTTTCATCTATATGTGAGCTATTTCATGTAAAAAAAAATTCCGTGAGAGCATTGCCTTTGTATTTTTTGAAGCATTTCTTTAAAAGATGCACTCTCCGATAATTAAGATGTCTTAATTAAATAAAAGCAAAATTTATAATACTGTCCCTTAAACTAGTATAAATTAATGAACCAAGGTCTTTTGAGTCTTTTTTTAAATACTAATAAGTGCATTTTCATTAAAAAAACTCGATCAAATAAATAAGAAATTTACAGCTTTTTATTGTTGTTCTTGCTTTGAAGTGATTGCGAACTGAATTCATTATTAGAACTGTTCTCTATAAAGGGGAAAAAATATACTACTATTTGTACATTGAATGTTTAAGGGGGGGGGGCGGATACCTGTTTCTGTCAGGCACAAGGTCCATGTAATACCATTTCTTTGTTTCGTAATTTTGAATAACTTACAAATGAGAAGCTTTCGATATCCTGTGTACCTGTGATGATATATATCTACTACTTTACACTCTCTGTTTTGATTCACAGCAGTGCTATAGGTAATAGGTGGCGCCATCTGGAGAACTACTTCAAAGTTAAATAGTCTACATTGATAAAGATAAATGAAAAACACAAACAGCATGTACATTTTCTGGTGAGTACGGATTCAGAAATACAACAACTCATGGTGTCAAAATATTTCTATTTTGTGATAAAATGAGTAATACTATTAATTCAACAATAATTAAAAGATTATTTTCCTTGAGAACTGACGTAGCTAGTTCTCAGTGGGCCATGTATCAAAATTCTATAAGGGAACCTTTTTTTTGGGAAAATAAATAAAATAAAGTTTATTTGTGTATAAAAATTACACATGTTAGGGGTCCCTGTAGCTATCATTGATACCCCTACCCTTAAGTATAAATATACATCATAGGCTAGGGATGGCGAACCTTTATGGATAAACGTGCCATTTTTTATAAAGAAATGTTTAATGGTGTATAGACATGCTTTCAAATAATTTTGGCTTGTGATTGTTGGGAAAGTAATAAAATTAAATACTCACTACTCAAAACATTTTATTTACTACGAAAAATACATTTTGCACTGTGTATTAATAAATGTGTTTTAGTAAAAACGTGTAATTCTAATTAAAGTAACATTAATGTGACTTTTGTTGTTGCAGATTAGATGACAAATGACTTACATTAGGGTTGTAAGATGTTACTTATAGCAAAATGCATGCTGAATTGGAGTCATCTGTCAAACGGCTTCTAAGGAACTCTATAATGCCATTCATCTCTGAAAAGAATGACTCACAAGCATAGATAGATGTTAATGTGGTTAAAATGACATTAGCCAGCTTCTTCAAATATTATTATGTGCCTGGAATCAAATCCCTACCACTCCGCGAGCTATCACTCACGTTTGTTCGTAATACTTCATACAGACCTTTGTTATTTTGAACGGTGGACCTAAATAAATAGGACTTAAGAAATTTGTGCCAGAAAAAGGAGAACTTTTCTTAGTGCACTGTGTATATATATATATATATATATTATATATATGTGTGTGTGTGTGTGTGTGTGCGTGTAGGTGTGTGTGTATATATATGCAGATAACACAGCATCATGTCATTCATTATTTAGAAGATTTCTTATTCAAGCAAATATAAATGATATTATAAATGGGGGGGGGGGGATTAATAGTGAGAAATAATTAGAGAGGTTGGAGTTCCTTTTCTTTTTTTCTAAAGTATATAGTTGGAAGATCCTCCTTTTGAAATATAACTTTTCTAAAAATATAGGCACTTCTTAATATTGAATAATTTTTTTTTATTAATTACAAATGAAATTTTGATTAATTTTAAATGTGTATGAGATTAGAGTGAGTGAAATGAGTGAATTAAATGTGAATGAGTTTGGGTGCATTCAACCTATATAACAGATTTGAAGTCTATTTACTTCATTTCCATATAGGAAATATAGTTCTTACATCAAAATCAAACTTTTTTTTAACGTATTTTTTAATTTAGAAGCACGTACACAAGTGAGCAAATTTTTTAGAAGATAAAGTACGGGAAGAATAAAACTAATACCAAAAATATGTGAAAAGTCCTGATTCTTAGGACACATTCCTCGTCGTTCATTGAACCAAATATAAAACTATTTGTGTCTGAAGAATATTATTAAAATCTCACTAATTTCATGTTTATATCTTGACCTTTATTAACATAAAAATTGTTAGCAATATATTTTTTAGTAAAAAAAAAAAAATATTCATCAGTAAATGAAAATTCTTATTGCTCGCATGAGCTAAACATATTTTTAGACTTTTTGATATTCGTAGAATCAATGTATTTTACTCTGTTGCCGGAAACTATTCTTTTTCTTCTATTATCCCGCTTTAGAAGTTTTAAACTTTGTGCTGCCATCTATCGATAGAAAATTTAAGGTATAAATGGATTGGGGTTTCTTATAAAAGAAAAACATAGAATTTTAAATTTACTCTACCTTTATTAAAATTTGTTTTTTTCATCGTCAAACATTTAAAATTCTAAAAGAACATATGCGCATGATAAATTTGCTTAATTCAAAAAATTGATAATGGTCAGAATTTGAGGCAGTTTACTAACTGTTAGAATTTGATCAAATTAAATTATTTACTTATATCTGTCGAGAACTGGGAAATATAGTTTATTAACTATTCTCCAGAACAAAAGTTGTACACCTCTTTATAAGCAAAAAAATATTATTAATTAATGAGATGTAGTATAATGTTTTAAACATGTAATCGAACATAAATGCTTCTAAATTATTATAATGAAAAAATTGTAAATACATCTTGTATACCATTTCAAGAAAAAAATTACTATGAAAATTATAAATTAAAGCGAATAAATCATTCTATCTACATCAGAATGAAACACTAGCGTAGCGAAATCGAGTTAAAAATATTTAAAAATATGTTTCTGAATTTTAATTGGTTGAACTTGATATGATTAAGAATAATTGTTACACAAATAAACTTAATAAACTAAAATGTAAAATGATTAATGTATTAATTAACATTTTAAAAATTTAAGAGAATTGTGATTTAATTTTTGTAAAAAAAGAAGAAAAGAGATAAAACAGAAAAAGAAAATTTCTCAGTTACTCATTTTCTCTCTTTCTCTCTTCTTTATCTAGTAAAATTTTCTCTAGAAGACATGAATAAACATGATCAAAACTGAAAAAATTGAAATTGCAAGAAAACCAGACAATATATTTTAAAAGGAAATATGAAAAATTCAAATATAGAGTTAAATATAAAATATAAAAGCTATGGATGCTATTATAACATGCTGACTTAGGACAGCTTATAAAATAAAATAATTTATTAAAAGTGGGATTGAACATGTTTTGTGGCCAGCCAACCTTCCCCCTTCTGTTAATAATACTGAGCAAAAACCTTTGAAAATAATGGGTAGAAAAATCTAAATCCCATGAGAAAAAAGGTAACTTACCTAAAAATTGTATTCAAAAATGCAGAGCCCGCCTAAATCTGAGTACAATAAACAAGTTATTGCCCAGATTCTGGACCTATATGTATATTCAAAGCATAGGAATGGCTGAATTGTAGCACTTAGCAAAGTATGAAAAAATAGAAATAATAAATTAAGAATTGCAACATACTACCATTATCTTAGGACACTAAGATTATACATGAATTTAAAAAAAAGAAATTTTAAAAAAGAAACTAAGAGAACAAGTATAATTTTTCTAAAATTAGAATTTGAGTAAACGATAACCATCTAGGAAAAATAATAAATTATAATAATAACCTATCAATAAACTATGGAAATTTAATCCTTATTATTTAGTATTTCTTTATTCAAATATCTATAAATAAAATTAATTGGGTATTTTTGAATTAAGCCAGTATTTGGTAAAATGTTTATAGTTTTTTATTTTTTTCTGATTTATTTGAAACTAGAAATTTATTGCGTTGTATTATGTAATTAATGACAATATTTCTGAATATAGAAACATGTACATTACTCTCCCAATTTGGTACTTTTATAATATTGAATTTAAAGTCTTCTCGTTTGTCATAAATATTAATAACTATATATATATATATATATATATATATATATATATATATATATATATATTATATATTATATATATATATACATGTTACAGTTAAATTTTGTAAGTATATTATTTCATAGAACAACAAGGTATTTCGTCAAATAACTCGACAGCCATTTAAAGTATATAAATAATTTAATTCTACGATTTAACTAGATATTCTACAGAATAACGATTACACTTGATCGTTAAAGTTTGAAATAGAGCACCTGAAAGTTCTTTGAGTGGTTGTATCTGCTTTTAGTCAGTTATGAACCACTTGTAGCTGCTTTGCAAAGACGTGTGTGTGTAGGATTCATTTTCGTTGCTTTCAGACGTAGAATTTAGATGGTGTATTAATGTTAGCATTTTACATTTTGGATTATTAACAAATATTTTTGTAACCTGTTTTGAAGCAATGACTTCCGCAAGAATGGGAGACCAACCTGTAAATAAGAAAGATTTAATGCCAAGAGAAATTTGAATCTTTATTAAATAAGCGTGAGACAAAGAAAAACAGTGACGCAATTATTCGTGAGAAACTATTAACTTTGATAGCAGAAGTAAAAATGCTAAAGCAGCACAGAAAAAAAGTATCACGTGACTGTTGGCTACTCCAGTATTATGATATTCTTGAAGTTCAAGGAGTAGAAAAGTTAATTGTGCCAGTAACGGATGCAATACCTGATTTTGATATTTTATTGCTCAAGTGACATGCTCTTCGAAATTTTTTATGAAACCTATTTCTACAACCTTATGATAAAAGAACTTCATCATAGATATAAAAACATTACTCAGAATAATATAAAGCTGTTTTGAGTGTTTGTGAACCTTTTCGGAAAAACGAAATGAAAGAATGGCATTGTAGTTTAGCCCAAGATGCTTCCACATCTGAATTCAAGATGTCAGGTAGATCTCATAGGTTTTCAGTCTCCACCTGATGAGGAAACTAAAACTTATTTTAGTTTAACGGGATCATTTGGCGAAGTTTGTGATTTTAAGACCTCTCCAAACAAGAAGAGCAGAAGAGGTTGCAATGTATTTTCTCGATACATTTTTATTATTTTGGTGCCTCATGTGTATTGCACAATCCGATAATAGAAAGACAGTTCTGCAAAAACTTATAGAGACGATTTTGAAAATGACTTGGCCGGAACTTTAGATTGTACATGGCAAACCCAGACATAGTCAAATTCAAGGTAGCGTTGAGACGGTCAATCACGACGTCGAAAACGTGTTAACAACTTAGATGCAAGACAACCAATCTACTTCATGGAGTCACGACCTTAAATTTATTCAGTTCATGAAAAACAGGGCACTTTATTCTGATTCAAAGAGAACACCTAGCGAGGCTATGTTTGGCTGCTCCTGAGTTGGACAAAATAGAACTCCTATTCGAAAAGAAGTGTTTGATGCAGTAGAGGATAAACAACAGTTTCAAAATGTCTTAAGTGCTCTAAGTGCATATTTCAAAAGTAAAGATGATGCTGTTTTTGCCAAAGAAGCATCTTTGAAGGAAATTGTAGAAGAACCTTTCGAGCGCAATGAAGATACCCCCCCCCCCCCAAATAACGCTGTAAAATTTTGTATCATGTGTTCAAAAAATTGCGAAGACAGCTTATTTTACTGTAAATGGGAGCAACTGACTCAATGTTTCACGTAATCACAAAAGATATAATTGAGCAGAAAGCCCGTAGGTGTGTCTAAATAAAGTTAATATCAAGAAAGTAAAACAAGAATATTAAAACTAAAGAATGTTTTTTGAAATTCGAGCTACGAAAATGAAATTATTGTCTGGCAAATGTTATTCTAAAGCATTTGTAGACACAAGAGTTTGTATTCCAGTTCCTGAAGTTGATAGAGGAAGATTAGACGCTAGATTCGTTTTAGCTGTCATTATGGAAAGTACTGGGAAGGATTTTTCCGATTTGGATCAAGTGATGACCAATTAAAACAGTTCTACTATAGATCTCAGTTCAGTATATGTAAGTGGGAATTAATTTCCATTGAAGAAGGTCCGAATATATATTGACACAATACTTCGATTTGTTGCAACAGCTTGAAGTTGCGACATTGGACAAAGATTTAAAAAGTGCTCGTGTAAACAAATGTGTAATAGCAAAAAGTCTGCTCGTTACAAAAATAATATACAGGCCACTTCAAAGTGTTATCACAGCAATCCTTGCTCTAATTAACAATGAAAAATAAAATAAGTTATTTCATAAAACTCAAATTAATATTCTCTTACATTTTTGTTTGAAATAAATTACATAATGAGGGCAAGAGTTTGCTCTTGTACTACACACAGTGGGTAATATTTCTTACTCTGTTTTAAATAGATATACTTAGGTTTA
>BMAO01016554.1:0-54758 GCA_019973975.1 Trichonephila clavata
CCAAATTTCAAGTCTAATCTAACAGAAAAAGCAAAAGTTTTATTATAAATATTCCCGTAATCCCGTTGTGAGCCGTTTTCCAAAATTACCGCTCTTAGCGGATTTCAATTCAACAAAAGAAAAATGCAAACCAAATTTCATTATTATTGTCCTTGTAGCTCGAAAAAAGTAATTTTTTTGTCAATACGTCCCAGTAACCCCCTGCAACTCCCCAGAACTTGATTTGCTTAAAATTTATTCTTAGTGGATCCCTATTCAACAAAAGAAACATGCTTAACAATTTCAAGTATATGGGTCTAACAATTAAAAACAGGAATTTTTGTCTGTAACTCCTCTTGACCCTCGCAAACATCCCTGGGGGTCAATTTTCGTTTTACTCTTTGTTAGAGGAACTCAATTCCATGAAAGGAACATGCCTACCAATTTTCAAGCAGGATGATCAATAGTTTAAAAATGGAAATATTTATCGATTACGCCTCTTAATCTCCCAAAATTAAACTTGATAGTTGATATTCGCGAAACCCATTTTCTAGCGGTTCTCTACTTTACGAAAGGAATCTGCTTATCAAATTTCAAGACTGTACGTCTGATTGTTTAAAAATGGGGATAGTTATCTATAACGCCACTGGAGCCCGCAACGCCACTTCTGGTCTGTTTTCACAAAACCCATTTTGTAGGGGAATTGCACTCTATGAAAGGAATCTGCTTGGCAAAAGTTGAAGAATGTGCGTCAATTAATTAAAAATGCAAAAAAATTATCAATAACGCCCCTTGAACCCCGCAACACCACCTAGGGGTCGATTTTCACAAAACACATTTTGCAGTGTATTTCTATCCTATGAGAGGAATCTGCTAACCAAATTTCAAGACTGTTAGTCTAATAGTTTTAAAAAAGAAATAATTATTTATATCTGCCCTTAAATACCCCTTGGGGTCAATTTTCTCCAAACCCGTTTTGTAGCGGATATTTACTCCATGAAAGAAACATTCCTACCAATTTTCAAGCAGGTAGGTCAAATAGTTTAAAAACGAAAATATTTATCTCTTACGCCGCTTATTCCCTGCAACGCCACTTCGAGGTCTGTTTTCGCAAAACTTCTTATAGCTGATCTCTACTCTATGAAAGAAATCTCTTTATCAAATATAAGACTGTGCGTCTAATAGTTTAAAATGGAAATAATTATCTATAACGCCCCTTAAGTCCCCTCAACGCCACTTGGGGGCAATTTTCACGAAACCCATTTTTAGCGTATCTCTACCCTATGAGAGGAATCTGCTTACTAAGTTTCAAGACTGTACGTCTAATAACTTAAAATAGGAATTTATAACGCCCTTAAACCCCCACCCCGCAACACCCTTGGGGGTCAATTTTCTCAAAACCCATTTTGTAGCGGATATTTACTCCAGGAAAGAAACTTACCTACCAATTTTCAAGCAGGTAGGTGAAGTAGTTTAAAAACGGATATATTTATCTATTACGCCCCTTAATCCCCCGCAACGCCACTTAGAAGTCTGTTTTCACAAAACCCGTTTTGTAACTGATCATTATTCTACGAAAGGAATCTATATATATATATCAAATTTAAAGACAGTGCGTCAAATAGTTTAAAAATGGAAATAATTATCTATAACGCCCCCTAAGCCCCTGCAACGCCACTTGGGGGTCGATTTTCACCAAACTCATTTTGTAGCGGATCTCTACTCTCTGAAAGGAATCCGCTTACCCAATTTCAAGATTGTACATCAAGTAGTTTAAACATGGAAACAATTATTATTAAAGCCCTTAACCCCCCGTAACGGCCCTTGCGTTTCGAATTTCGGAAAATCCTTTCTTAGCTGATGTCTACTCTATCAAAGGAACATGTCTACTAAATTTCAAGTCTGTAGGTTGAATAGTTCCAGAGATTTCGTGATTAGTCAGTCAGTGAGTGAGTGAGTGAGTCGCTTTTCTCCTTTATATATATAGATTGGGTTGATCATTACTTGAATTTTATTTTAGATAAGCGTTTTCAAGATTTCACTTTAAGAAGAGTTTTTTTAAAGGCTCAGAGAATATAGAAATATGAAGGACTTAAATAGGAATATTTGATTCAAGTGTAAACTTTTCCTAATTGGAGTGAAAACTAAAGTAAAAAGTCAAGCAAATCTAATTCTAATGTTATCCTTTATTCAATATTGGCTATAATCTGTGAATAAATCTAAAATCGGTGCTAATTAAAACATTCAATTTTATTTTACAAAGAGAGATAAGTGATTGTGATGTAACATTCTTTTTCGGCACTTTCACATTCTAGAATTTCCTTAGTGATTCAATATTCGGTCTTTACTAGTAAAAAAATGTTTTTAAAATCATTTTCCGAGTTTTTGATATTTATATAATATTTTTAAGTTTTTTTTCAGAAAACACTGAATAAAAAAAATAAGGAACAATTAAAATTTAAAATTATCATTATTTAAGTGAAAAAAAAACACCTTTATTTTTTATTGATATTTAAATCACGGAAATTGTAATTTTGGCTGTGATTGTACTTCAGTGTGATTCAAATACAGAAAAATAAAGTGTACAAAATAGAAAACTTTCAATTTCATTGAAAAGATTTTTTGAATCTTTTATAGCTTGTTAGAGAAAATATTATTCAACTACTTTACACAGATTATCAATTAAAAGTGCTTTACTAAATGAAACAAATGATTTATATATATATAATATATATATAATATATATATATATATATATATATATATATATATATATATATAATAAATTTTTTCTTAAGTTGATACAGCACAAAAAAGAAAACCAAGTAGAATTTTAAGAAATGAAGAAATTTCGAAAGTGCATTAGCATACATTGTAAATTTATAAAAATAAGACTGCATATACAACGTATGAAAATGAAAATACTTTTACAAATGAAAAAATATAATAAATGTATAAAAATAAATCTCAAGATCTTCCAGTTTTTTTTCTTTTTTCCCCTTCTTATTCTGTTTTGAAAGATGTTGAAAATTTTATTTGTTATAACTTGAGATAAATTTATTTATATCCCTTACTGCCTCCTTTTTAAAAATCTAAAATTGTAAAAGTCGTGTTGTTTCCCTGTTTTGGTTGTTAAAAAATTCAGGTTTTATTCTCCACAATTTTTATATAAAAAAAGAATAGCCATTTTCCCCTTAAAACTTAAAGTTAAAAAAAATTTAAAGTAATGAAAACGTGAGAAAAATAAAATATATATATTGTACAGTATAATTATATATTCATTTCCAAACTATATCTCTAATTAGAAATAATTATTTTTAATTGTGCAGGGAAAAAGAGAGGTTTTTGCAGAAACGTCGAATCCCCCCCCCCACTCCCGGGAGTTTAATGTATTACTACGCGTAATTCTCCGGCGTAATAATCTTGCATATGGTTGGAACTGGTTACCAAAACATACCATCAATCGCGGTCGTTTGGCGTAACCTTTTTAGTTCAAGTTTTGGGTGGGCGATACTAAAGCTGTTCCCAATAAATCTCGCCGCTAGAATTTTACATACGAATCTTTCAGCACGAGCGCTACAGCAAGAATGATTTTAGTAGGTTCAATTAAGCCAACGATGAACTTGGCAATTTTCAAAAAGAGGCCAAAAATATCAAAGTAACTCATCCTTGTTTGTAGATTATAGGAATAGGTGCTGCCAACGAAATTGCGCATTACACATTCGGTCTTGTTTGTTCCTTTTATCTGTCCCTATCCAATGAAATGAACAAAATCACTGCGAATGAGACAACTAAACTAAACTACATTTTGTATGATGTCATCTATTTTGATTTCAGTTTAAATTTCTTTTCGTCCTATGTATAAGTGTACCAAAATAAAAATAAGTTTCGATATCAGTATTAAATAGAAATTTAATTAGTAAGATTTTTTCAAGTTGCCTTAAATTAATTTATTTAAATTAACTTCAATAACTTTTCATTTTTTCCAATTTTATTTTAAATAAAAAATTAAGTTCTGCTGTTTTAAAAAAATTGTCGAGTATTCAGCGTTTATTATGTGATAATGAAGAAATAAATCAAAAATTCTAAAAATAATTATGAAAGGTAGGATAATATTTATATATTGACTGCTTCTTATTGAAATAATTCATTTATTACTTCTGTTTTTTTCCCCCTATTTATAACTAAAGTATTTGTTAACAACATAATAAGCTGTCATTTTTTTTTTTTAAGAATGAGAATACCCACAGTTTTTAGACTTGCTCATGTTTTTTTGAAAAGTATTTGAAACATATGATTTTACTTCGAATGAAATATTAAGGATGAATAATGCTGATGCTCGAAAAACATATCCATTTGTTATATTTCAAATATTCTACATAAATATTAAATTAATCTTAAATTTTCAAAAATTTATATTTGTGTTTGTTATATATATATAATTCTCTCTCTCTCTCTTATGATGCAAAGAAATATGTTTAAACTATTTTCCACGTGTGTGTATTTAATAATGTAATTGAGTCAAATATTTGTGTTCAAGTATTAAAAGTTTTTGTAATTTTTAGACAACTTTCCCAATGCCCGGAATGTTTTATATTTATAAAAAAAGGGGGGGGGGATAAAATCGATATACTTTGATCCTTAAAAAAGATAATTTTTAAAGGATTATTTATAATTCCTTGGTATTAAATGCTGACCTTAATATTGCTCAGTTACTTCCTTGGTCAGTATACAGCTAATTTGGGAGTGAACTAAATAGAATTTGGGAAAAATTTTATTCAGTGTTGAGCTAGGTATTGCAAAAGATTTCAGCACAATGTGTCAATTTATTTTGGAAACGCATGACATGTCTTTAATTAAAAATGTCACATTTTAGAACAGCTGTGATGCACATTACTTTTTCCACCTGTTACTATTTTCACTAAAAAATCGCTTATCAATTTTTATTGGCAGCAACATGCTATCATAAAAATAAAGATTGTTTTGAGAAAAGTTAATATTAAATTAGCACCTGAAATTGCATTTAATGATAGGAAAAAACTTCTTTGTGTGTTAAAGAAAGTAAGTTAGGGTACTTGCATAATATCACAGCCTATTGGTGACATTATATGAAATGAAGCACTTAGCTGCCAATTCAGCTCATACAACACGTAGGAATTCAGGTTGCGAACTTGGTGAGTTTTTAATAGAGTTGGTGATTGTTGCAATAATACGAAAGTAATAAATACAATCTAAAAGCATTAGTTTTGCATTGATGATTTATTTTTTAGTGTTATATTGTATGTAAATTATATAATTATTTTACAAATCAGCATGCTAATGAATTTTAGTATTTATAGGAAAGAAGTTTTTATGTTTAGAAACATTTATCTGTATGTGTTTAATAATTTATTTAACTATAGGAATTGAATTATATACTAACTTTAAATTAGAAATTAAAATGTAAGTTCTCTTAATAAGATCTTCTGGCACCTATTGATTGATTTTTAAATATTTCAAGTACAGTAATACCTTGGCTTACACCAACCCAGGGTTACACGATTTTCAAATCTTGTCAATTTATCTTTTGTTTAAGAAAGAAAAAATTTGGTGATACTGGTAATGTGATTGAAGAAGGTGATCTTGCCAGGCAAATATAGAAATAGATGGTGATGACATTCAAGAGCTTCTGGATTTGCACAAACAGGAGCTGACAATTATTGAGCTCATAGAAATGTGTGAGCAAGACATTGAAGAACTTGAGTCTTTAGACCCTGTTCAATCAAATGGCAGTTGGGAATTTGACAGATGGCCTCAGTTTAGTTGTAAAATGGTTATAAACTAGAAAATATAGACACCACCAAAGAATGTATTTTTTCAATAAAAGGAATAAAAAAAATTATCATGCTACAAGAAAAGAAATAAATTATAGTTTAAAAAAAAAAAACTAAAAAGCACGCTTTTATAGTGAATTGAACTAAAAAGTAAAAAAATAATTCTTAATATAAGAATAAAATGATTAACGAGAAAGTTAATGTCATTGGGGTAAAAGCGTGGGATGCTCGATATCAATTGTTATAATTTCTTACTAGTTCTATTCCGAAATGCTGAGTTAGTGCACTAATGTAGTACAAAGCACCCCACGCTTCTACCCCAGTGACATTAACTTTCTCGTTAATAATTTTATTCTTATATTAAGAATTATTTTTTTACTTTTTAGTTCGATTCACTATAAAAGCGTCTTTTTTAGTTTTTTTTTAAACTATATTTTTCATTTTTTAGTTCGATCCACAGTAAAAGCATGTTTTTTTAGTTTTTCAAACTATCATTTACTTATTGTTGAATTTATTCTTGAGTTTGATATTTGGAGCCGGGGAGGGGGGGAGGGGATTACGTAACTGCAGGTATTAGTCTTGATCTTCAGTGGATATTAATTAATGGGTCTGAAGTATATTTATTCTCTACGTTGAAGGGATAGGATCAGTCCTGTATCGTTATATTTCACAAAGATTCCTCTCTATAGATACAAAATTTTTTAGTGTACCATGTTTTTATAATGGACTAAAAAGTATAAAATTCCACCTTTTCCTTTGTTTCCCCTTCTTTTTTCACGTTTTCATGCATTGTAATCCACTTCTGAGCTATGGTCCAATTTTCAAGTCTCTAGCTCATCGGGAAGTCAGTCTAAAATCAATTACAAAATTCCACCCGGGCAGACATACAAGCGAGAGAATAAACACATGGTAATATTAAGTGTCAATCGTATTATCACCTTTTAAACGTATTGCTATAATGTTAATTCGTATAATCACTTCTAAACGTATTGCTTTATAAAAATAAAAAATATTTAGCAGTTAGATCATAAATTTTTTTTCTACATGCACGGGTCTTTTTTTTATTTTTTATTTCCATTTACAGATAAACTAGACAATTGTTTATATTATGGTAAGGAATAGCTGATGCACCCAACCTATCCTTTCTCATATAGAGAGAACACTTTAGTTTGCTTTATTTCTTTTAACTGCAAGTGTATTCTTTTTTGGATTGCACCTTAATCTTTAAGTCGCTAAATTTAGAATTAGTCGCCAAATCTGGTAATGACATATGGAATTAGTCGCCAAATCTGAAAATGGTATATGCAAGAAATTGCCAAATCTAGAAGTGATATATGAAATTAATCGCCAAATCAGGATATCGTTATTCCAGATGTCCTGATCAGAGGAAAATGGAACAAAATTATGAAATTATTGTATTGTCATCGGTCCTTGACAAGTGTGCAAAATTTCTAATTAATCTGACTTTTTAAAGTGGGTAAAAATAGAGTTCCAAGATTCCGTTACATGCAAGTGAAACTTATAAAAGCATGTTAAAAAATATTTCCCCCTGTTTTGATTAAAATTACTTTGTTAGTTTGAATGAAATCTTCATCAAAATAACCTTGGTTTGCAATTTTGTATTTGTGTTATCTAAGATTTCATTAAACATTTTATTTCCCTGAATTATTTCTTTTCTTTTGTCCCCCATCCCAAATCAGAATAATTTATATGTATTTATATATGCAAAATCATACCCTGACATACACAAATTTTACTTATGCAGTTATCACTCAGTCCCACCTATCCTGCATGTTTGGGGAGTTACTGTATTATAATTCGAGTTTTTTTGACAGTGTAGTGAGTCTCTACTTATAAAGGAAATCCATCTCCTAAAATGAAAAGGAAATTCTTTTCTCCTAAGATATTTTTCTGATTTGAATTTTATATTTTTATAATTCAGCTAAAAAAACATTCGGTTCAGAAATGTTGAATGTTAGAAGGGCAGTTATTATTATTTTTTCTGTACATTTTTTTTTTTTTGTCCTTAAATTAACAATGCTTGATGGTTATGAAGACCATGCCTTGGTGACAGCTTTTCCAAGTTGTCAGTATGTACACTGATGAGATATTATCTTCTAAGATACATTTATTACACATACAATGATGTAACTGAATTTGGTGTATTTTCTAAGTGTTGTCAAGTGTTAGAGTTCAAAGTCCCTGTAACTGATAAGTACCAAATAAATATTTATTGTTAATTATTTTTCTCATCTTTTTGCTAGATGTTGATTTTGTGTGTGTGTATTTAAAAAAAAATGTTTTACGAATAGGAAATTAAAGAATTATGTAATAAAATTAGACAAAAAAAAAACTAGTTATATTCCAGCGCATCTTAAACTTTTTAACTACAATTCAAAATTAGTTTCTAAAAGAATTTGATAAAAAAAAATCACATGAGACTAAGGAATAGACTTGAAATTAAATGTTTCATATATGTGAAACACATAACAAAGAACTTTCCTGCTCTTAGATTGCATAAAATTCATTTATTCAATTAAATAAAAATCCACTTGTGAGTGAGCAGTCTTTTTTTGTAATTTTGGGCATCATTTTAGATCAATTTACAAATCCACAAAATGTGGTAATGGTATTCTGTGACTTGATGAACAAAATTATTTGAGCTGCTTAGCATGACATGTGTATCCAGAAGTCTGCAAATTAAAGATTTATATCAATCTGCAACATTCTATTCTTACTATAAGGGTACAAGTGGTTCCACAAGAAATAGTAACTAGAAAGCAATCTTCTATTTTACAACACAACCCATAAACCAGTGATTCTCGACCATTTTTGATTTGTGGTACACTATTAACAATTTAAAAATTTGGCAGCACACTAACAATAAAATAAGGTTAAAAGAATTTTACTTATCTAGAATACGCTGTGTAAAATAGTTTATGATAATGACTTTCAATGTGTGTTAAATAAAATTTGTAAAGTAAAGATAACAAAATGTTTATTGAGTAATTAGTTGTAAATTAATTATAAGAATACATTTAATGCAAAATTTGAGTGTGATAATTTTGATTATATTTGGTCATAAAAATGATAATGCCACTCTCATTTCGTCATTTACAGCTAAAGGTTTCAATCTTTTTTTCATTTCTATATTTGTTAATACTGAAAATAGGAATTCACACAAATAAGAATTGTAACAATATTTTTAAAGTTTTTTTTAGCTATTATGAGAAATTTTAATCCAAAATGAATTGACTCTTCCAAATGTTTTGAAATTAAATTTCAATTATTTTAGAGTGAAATTATAGTTCTTCCTCTTCACTCATACTTAATTCATATACAGTTGTAACCATTATCACAAATGGATTACGAATGCAATCAAATATTTTTATATCTAAATTCGCAAAGTAATGAATAACTCTCTCTTCTAGTGTAATCAAATGGTCCATAACTATTTTATGAATAGTTTATTTCAATAAAATGGACCAATGATTCAGTTCCGGATTTTTTAAAAAATTTTTCCCTTAGTATAATTAATAATTTAAAAAAAATTCCGCAGCACTTAGGAGTGCCGCGATTACAGGGGTTAAGAATTACTGCCATAGTTACTCCTGTTATGAGAAAGATGACATTGTCAACATAACTTTTTTTCTTTTGTGTGTCTCTCTCCTCTATAAATTTCCTTAAATCATCTATTGATGCACTTAGGAAAGGAATGAAATTCATCCAATATCTAGGAAATGTATCAATTTCTTTTTTAAAAAAATGCCAAGTTGTAGATCTTTAAAGTACAAATTCCCAATTATTGATTGCTAGATGAGGTTAAAATAGGATATTAGAGAAAACAATAGCTATCCCATGATTAATTAAATTCTTTCTAAACTTATACCCCCCCCCCCCCAAAAAAGTTCAAAAGTTTAAAGGAATATGCTGCAGGAAGGTAAAGAAATGAAAGGATGGAAAATAAAAGGAATGTAAAATGGAGAAGAAATATGGTTTTGTTTAAGGAAAAAGGAAACTTTGGTGTTATTTTAATTTTAAAATATGGCAGCCCTTTCGTTTAATAACAAGTTCAGTACATATCTAAAATTCGTGTTAAATTTATAGACCAAATAAATAATTGTAGGTACTAAAAAACTTTCAATTTTAAATTTCCATCTCAATTTTATTTTTATTTTCAATTTTTTCTTCTCAAATTCTAAATTTTTTTAAAAACAGTATAAAATCTAAACAATAACAATGTTTTCTCGTCATACCTCTGCTACTGCCTTTCTTAGTTGGGGAAAAATATTATATTGAACAGCTTTGAAGATGGATCCAGGGTTAATAATTCTGAATCTTACAAAGGATTTTTTTTCTTCTGTAAATAATTGTTTGGGCGAAAAAATACTACAAGACAAACAAAATGTTAGAATATTTTCACATCAGTCTGATCAGTATTTCTAAAATTCAAGTTTAATAGCTTGCCGGATTTTTACATTTAAATCCAAAACACTTGTTGGTGAATGAGTACTACACCATTAAAGATATAATAAATTTTCAGCCGTAATTTTTTTTCCTTCAAGCCTCAAGTTTGATGCTTGACATTTTTTTTTCTCATCTCTCTATTAAATTTTAATAATATATTGTTTTAATTTCTGTATGTATCATTCTTGAAACTCCCTTTTGAAAAAAGGGTATAAAACAAATATAGGTGAAAGTAAATATTTATTACATCTTAAATAACTGATAAAATACATAATACTAAAAAAAATATTATTAAACTTAAAAAATATGCTAAATTAAAGGACCAATATGATAATAAAAATTGCATTTAGTACAGAAAAAAATAATTTTTTAGAATACGAGCAATGTTCCTGGAATTCCGTTAAAAGGTAGAAAATAAATGCTGCTAATTTTTTAAAAAATTTTATAATTAAATTTTCATTAAAATTTTTACATAATTCTGTTGTATATATCAAAAGGAGAGAAGCCATACAAATCAAACCTATTCTGCCTGTTACAGAGAAAATATTCCAAAATAAAGTGGTAAGTGATGGGGCCTTTACAGAGAATTAAAAGACAAATGTTGAGGAATCAGTATTAATAATTACGCTTTTTCAAAGGTGAAAAATGGAGAGAACTTTAATTAAAATGTATATATATTGCATATTATTATATTGACAGTTTAAAAAATTGTCGCATTTGGCTGTAGATTTGAAACACTTAATCTGGCCGCGCGATAGTTTAGTGATTATAGTCAGGAATTCGTGGCTAGAGTATCGCGGATTCGAGTCCGGGTGCCTCTAACGATCCGCCTTGTAGAGGGGGCCGATGCTCGTTGAATCTGTTGAAGCTTAATGTCCTCCCATTGGTGTGATTTAGGAGAAGTGGTGCCAGAGCTCAGGTGTTGTCCTGGTCACTTGACCGTGGCTGAAAATTTCAAGATCCATCGCCAGTGTTTCTCGTGTTGCTTTTTAGAGTGGTGTTAATAAACTCACTACGGCTTTGTTGACTAATTTTTTTCGGCCCTACCACTAGGTTTCTCTACAGTTTCACAGCCTCGATTCTACTTTACAATTACATAACTCACGGTGGATTTAGGCCTCTGTAGAATATCCGAAACTTGATGAATTAATTACCCACTATAATGCCATGATGAGAGTCACTAGTTCTGTTGACGTACTCATTGACTGTACCAACTCTTTTGTAGCTTTCAGTTACGCCTCAGATTATTTCGCCTGCCAGATCCATTTTTATAGGGGGTAGGGATCGGGATACGTCAACGGGCCATAGATATTTTACAAACAACTGTGATAAAGAGATTACGTTAACCAGTGCCGCACACAATCGGGGTTCACGAGTCCGAATCCCCTTCCCTCTGACTCTTGTTTTTTTCGATTGATTGGTATGTATATACTACGCAAAATTTAATTAAGTATTCGTTATTAACATTTCATTTTATTTATTAATGCAAATTATCAATTGGATATTTTTTTGCAGTTTTTTTGTTCCCTAAATCGAAAGAATGTGTTTTGGGGTGTGAATGGTCGACTTTCGACCTTTCCCTTGAAAAGTTTTTGTGCACGCCCCTGTCATTGCTATTCAGTTGAACTTTGGCTCTATAGATGGCACTACAAATTCAACTGCGAATTGCAATTGGCGCTAATTGTGCATCTATAGTTACAATGTCCATTTGTGTGAGCTGCTTCCTTTTGAAGATTTTTATGGGAAATGGTCATGCCTCTTCAAAACCGTGCATCACAATGTTTGTTTGCCTGTAGCTGAAATAGTTATTTCAACTTCTGCTCCATGGGCGTCTCGGCTGGGACGAACGTAGCATCTTTAATGATGAGAGATTGTGTGGCATTTCTGCACTTTCGACCAACCTCACCTGCCAATAACCTCAAAGTTTTATATGTCGTCCCACACTCCATATTGCGCTTTGTTGAGTTATAGTTGACCTCTCTATCGGAACGTGTAGAGCCATCACACATGAAATTGAATGTGTAAGGTTCAGTGTTAGGAAATTATTAACTATCCGCGTAACTGAAATCTTTCACGTGGTTTTTTTTTTTGCTTAACATTTATAAACCCCGTGCACCACGCAATGTATAACACAGGAGTATACAACACAGACAGAAGAAAGGATTACAACACAAACATCCATGCCTTCTCCGGGATTCGAACCCAGTCCCTACGGCACCGCAGTCAGCTTCACTGACCACTATACCGGATGGGCGGCTTTCACGTGGTTTTTTTATTATTATTTTTTTTTATTGGAAAACAATGATAAAATCCCCGTGCACCACAAAGTATCACACAGGGCTTACAGAAGTAAGTATTAATCACATAATACAAAGGAAAAAGAAAAAAATAAAGAAAAAATAATGAGATCCTTTTTATGAGTGGGCCAGGACAACGCAAATGCACCAAAGCTCTTAGTGCCATTTCTTATGCAATGTGGAAATGATCGCATATCTTGATCATTTTTTAACAATAAGTTAGTCCAGGGATGGGGCAAACTGCGGCCTGCGGATGGAATTTTAATTTGCCAGTCCGAGACAAATTAAAAGAATCATATCTCCATCTCCTTTTCTATTTTGTTTAAATATTTTTTTCCTTTCTTTTTTTCACAGAACTGATGATCTTTTTACTTTCTCTATTTTCTAAAATGTGATCTGTTTGCTGAGCAGCTAGCTAAGAATGGCTTGTCTTATTTTCCGAAGTTAAATTCAATACCCTCAGTAAATAAAGAAAAGTTGAAAAATTATGAAGATGGTTTGAAAAAAAACTGTATTTTGAGTGTGAACGCAGATTTAACGCATGGTAATATCAAACATGGTTGGATATTGTTACCATGCCTTTCAACGTAAATTGTGCACAGTGATTTGCAACTTGAATTAATTGTGTTGCAATCTAACAATCATCTCAAACATTTGTTTCTAAATATGCCAAAGTTAGAGTTTTACAAAACATTAATGAAAGTAAGCTTCCCAAATTTAATATTTCACTCCTAGAAAATCAGTACTATGTTTGCTTCATCTTATCTATGTGAACAAGGTTTCAATTATGAACCATAGAAAGAATTATTTCACTAGTAGACTGATAGATGAGCATTTAGCCTCGTGCCTTAGAATCAGTACATCCCACTTCAAACCTCAATATAAGAAGTTTTTAAAAATGAAATCGTAATTTCTCATTCATCCCTTTTAACATATTTAAATTGTAATACTTGTGTGTTGCTTTTAAAATTTTAGAAAAATTTACCTTGGCTGCCAAACTCCCCCCCCCCCCCCCGACTCGCCTCGCGACAGAAAAAGTTTGCTTATCCCAGTATTAGTCGATCGAAGTTCTAATCGCATTTTCTTTACATTTTAGAAGGTTTTTACTTTTGATTTCTTGTTATTTTTTGTTGCTGTATTTTATAAATTGTTTTATCTTTTTATTTTAATTTGTTTTCTAATGTTTTGTTGTTATTAACTTCTTGCATACTTGATATGAAAATTGTTTTCTTAAATGGAGGTTGCAATGAATGTGGTTAGAAAAGACAAACTGTTCGTTTTGTGATCGAGTCTTTACTTTCCCCTACCATTTGAGAATGCATTTTAGAATAAAAACAATTGTCCTTATGAGTGTGAGAAAATTATTCCTACAATATACTTTTAAAAAGTTGCGTGATAAGTTGTCATATTTCGTACCTCTTTTGAAGAAAAAAATTGAATTTAAACTTGGGTGAATTAATTTACGTTTTATATATAAACTAGCTGTTTGCTAATCGTTGCTGTGGCTCAGTCTGGTTTTAAAAAAAAGAATGATAAAGCAAATATTTCTAATATGTATAAATGTGTGTAAACAAAACTATTCTAAACAGATTTCATTTGCTAACGGAATACTTAACTTATTATGGTTTGTTTTTATCCTTATATTATGAACCTAAAATTTTTTTATGTTGCCTCCATAGTGGAGACCTCAACTCATTAATTTTTTTTTCGGTGAAGAAACTCTTGCAGTTTAGAAAAAATCAACCTTTTATGCCAGTAGAAATTCCACAGCGTCCATTCAATTCATCTTTCCAAGCACTGATAAAGTTCATTTGTAGGAATTTATGTTGATCATCTGTGAATGGAATCAGCGAGCCAGCTTTATGATAAACTAGCTTTTACCCGCGCGGCTCCGCTCGCGTTGCCCGGGTAAATTTGAGCAATAAGATTTACATCATTTTCTTCTACATTACAAAATTCTCTGAAAGTAAAATATAACGTCCAGCATTTGCGTCCAAACATCTGATCCAACATAACTGATTTTCAATTGCGTCTCTGCATAATGTTCCGAATGTACGCCAGTATGAAGATGCACTCTCATATTCGTTTTCAGACTGAATATTTCAACTTTTCCCCATAAGCTTGAATTCACCAGCCAATACCATTCCTTCTATAATATCTGTACTATCTTTAACACTTCTATAGCTTTCTTGTGAGACATCGTACTTTCATCCCACACTAAAAGATTACATTGTGGAAGCATCCAGCCTTGAGAGCTATTTTTTCTGAAATTTCAGATAAGTGAATCTTCAAATGCAAGATTAAGCGATAACTTTAAAACGGAATGTGCAGCACGACCGTTGGTCAGTAAAATCGCGGCTATACCAGAAGACGAAAAAGCAACTGCTATCTTCTAGGTTTTTCTGATGCTCATTAATAAGTTTAGCAAAAACGTTTTTCCTGTTCCTCCAGGGGCTTCGAGAAAAAAGAGTGCACCACTGCCGGATTCTATTTTGCATAACACTTGTTGGAAAACGGGACTTTATTCTGGAGTTAATTGAGGCATAAATTCTGTTGCTTGGTGTTGCAATGCTATAAAATCGTAGTTTAATTCGCAAGGGGGGGGGGGTAATTTCATTATCAAAGCTATTTCCGTCAAGACGTCTAGGGCTAATCATTCCAAAAACATGTAGCTTCTTCCTAACCATTCTGAAAACCTCTATTGCGTTTCGTTGTACATGTGTTCATTGAAAGGCATATTTGGTTGTTTATCGTCGCAAAATATCTTCCGCCATGTAATCTTTGTACTTATTCCAAAAGGTTTGAGGATTAGAAAGACCGAAGATGAAATAAGTATTGCGTAAAGCTCCCTAATTTTATTCGGCGAGTGACATGGTATAGATGCATCTATAGTATATATCTTCAAAGTAATACCTCCATGTAAAATATCTAGGTTCAGTATAAGTGAAAAATTGTGTGCAAAATATGAATATTGTATAATTAGGTTAAAAAAATTCAAACTAATAAATAGTTTCAAAACTAATCAAACTAATCAAAACTTTTTATGAAACTGTCAATTAATATTACCATAGAATTTTCAATATCACGTGCGCACAATTCGCTAAAACTGTATTTCGTTTCCCTCTTTAAAAAGTGGGAAAAAATTTGCATTAAAATATCTGGGATTGTCTTAAGGTATCCGAACACGTTCGGAGTACTTTTTAACAAAATAGCATACTAAAACATATAAATGCTCTTTTAGGACTCAATACCAATAAATATTACTATTTAACTATCAAAATTTAAAATAAATTACCCGAATTTTACAAAAATCACATTTATAAGCGAAATTTTAGCAATATTTTTGAAAAATTTCAAAGCAGTTAGAGAAAAAGTAATAAACATATATTAGTAAAAGTATTACTAAAAAAAATTAGATGCATTTATCTAGAAAATGTACTAAAATTTTAATTTTTTATTAAAATTTGAAAATTTTAGAGCTGATTGAGTAAACATTACAAGAAATGTTACATTTTTTATGAGACCATTATTTAAATAACAAGCCATAACTCAAAAACTATTCATACAATAAAAAATATTTTAGTACATTTTCTAGAAAATAACATAAATATCAGGTTAAAAAAGTTTTATAGAAATACATTTGTAATATTTTGAGTTATCAGACTCGCCATGATAGATTTGAGCAATTTAAATGCCCACTTCTGGCCGATCAAAAACCCACTTCCGGTTTTTCTAAATTTATAAAATTGATTGTAACTTGGCCTCTAGGTAGTGTAGAAACAAAACAAAGTATGTTTCGTAAAGTCAAAAGATAGCTTTATTCAATAAAATAAAAAGCAAAAATATCTGTCTTGACTGAATTTGGTCATTTTCAACGTGTTCGGATACCTAGTTAATATAGAACTCCTTAGCCAACTTGGCGATATTTCTCAAAGTTTGAGTTTGGCATTTAGCAAACGCAACGTAATAAACGTTAGACGTTTAATAAAAAACCATTTAAAAAATTGCTTTTTGTGAAGATGCTAAATTACACTATATTTCAGTTATTTGTAACAAATGTGAGAAATTTTTTATTAAAATTTCCATTATTGACCAAATGCATAATTTTGCGCCAATTGGGCGGGGGGTAAGCAACATCAACGTTTTACCCGTATAGTTCCCGTAGGAATATGAAGATAAACTATACCTTATTTTACTCTCTGATAATGTAGCTTTCTATTGGTGAAAGAATTTTTAAGATCGGACCAGCCATTTCCGAGATTAGCCGGAACAAACAGACAGACAAAAATTTTAAAAATTGATTTTTTGATATAAGTACCGTACATACCGTTAAATGCATTTAGTAAAAAGCTGCTGATTTGAAATTACAAAAAGTCACTTCAATTTTATTTATTTGTATAGATTTGTCCCTTTATTTTGAAAGTTGGTATGAAGTGAGTTATTACAACTTCTGCTACAAACGATGTCATTTGGAAACGTGAATTGCATTTCCTGATGTTAGATAGTAAATGTTTTGATTCTGCAGTATATGTGACAAGCAAAGCTTTTAATATCTCTGGTGGTTTACCATTAAATTTCAGGGCCTTGCAATAAGGACATGTTTGCTTTCATTTTCCTTCAAGCTGAGCAAAATTGACGTGTAAGATATTTTAATGAAGTTTTTACATAATTTCATGTATTTGTCTTTTTTAGTCATTTTCAATTTTTTACAACTAGGATGGGTCCGCCCTGTCGGCTGACCAGCCCCTATTGCTCAAATTATACAACTGTTCGTACTCGTTTCTCAAATCGTAAAACTGTAATTTGCATGTGTATTGTGTAATTCTGTTCATTTTACTATCGAACGGTTGCTCTAATTTACCTCAGTGCAGTTCTAAAATCGATAACAGAAAATTGATGCATCTCGTCCATTACCCCGTGTCTTCTGCGCAGTTTCTGAGACATTTAAATACAGCTATCTCGAAATTTCTTATCTACTGTTCTCTAATGTCAATGCAGGGCTTTGTTGGATTTAAAATCCTCATTATACAAGGGGCAATCCAGAGACGAAATATGTTGAATTTTCAATGTAGTAAAGAGTGCTTTCATATTTTAATCGATTTTGAAACGCGGTAAGAAAGGTCAGTGTTAAAATCGGTCAAGTGACCAGATAAAGCGGAACGCCGTTGACCCCCGGAAGGTTAGTTCTTTTGTCTAGTAAATTTGGTCTATATGGAGAGACAAAATTTTTATAGAATACAAAAATAGATATTTTTAATAAATATTTTTTAAATTTCAACATAAGAACAATTTACCAATGCAATACATTAAAAAAATTATGTATAATTCCTACACAAAGCATAAAATAAAATACTAAACTATAGTATTATTTTATCTTGGTATGGTTCTCATTTGAGAGAAATTTTTTCCCCCAGTAAATTGCAGTCGTTGTTTAAAAGGTCACGAAATTTTTTACAATAATTTGTTAAATTCTATTTCATTTATAAAATGACTTTCAAAATAGCAACACTCAATTGTCAGTTTTCTGATGTCCACACTGTATTGACCGTAGAAAAAACTCGTTCAGTCGCATCAATAGTTCCTGGTAAGAGCAGCGCGTATTCCACAAATTTTAATGCATTATTATATGGATCATAGTTTGTTTCAAATTATGAAATAATATAAATAAAACAAAAATAATATAAAACTCATATCCTGGGGGAGAAGCCACATGGCCGCCGAAAACCGTATATTACCTTCCCGTTCTCCCGCCGTTCCGTGGCTTGTCGTCGATTGGTGAGGTGTGGTTGTTAGGAGAGGTGTCGTCCTCGTCACTTGACTATGGTTCAAAATTACGAGGTTCGTCGCAGAAAGCCCTCGTGTAGCTGAACAGTGCGACATTAATATTCACTCACTCACCCTAGCTTGTCGTGCATTCTTTCCAAAAATCGGGACTTTTTTACAAACGTCGCAGAACAAATTGTTAAAAATCGGGACTGTCCTACCAAAAGCGAGACTTCTAGTTACCTTAATGATCGGTCAAAAAATCTGTCGGTGACTTGCAATTAAATATTAACTGTACTCAAATGGTCAAGGTAACGGACTCGCGTGGCAGATGTGTCATGAGTTTGAGCCGTGAACTGCTGAACCCCCGCCGTGCAGAGGCACGTTAAATATGTTTAGGCTCAAACGTCCTCCCATTGGTGTGGTGTGGAAGTAATGAGAGGGGAGGTGCCAGTTCAGGTGTCACTTGACCATGGTTCAAAATTACGAAGTCTATCGCCCTCGAGTAGTGTGACTTGTGAAGAGTGCTCACTCACTTCTAAGAAATTCTAGGTCAATGTGCACGGAAATTTACCATTATAACAAAATGTTTCTCTTTGTATATTGTTTCGTGGTGTTCTTTAACCCGCTAAATATGAACACAGTTCATATTTTGAAATGTAATTTGATTCACAAGTAACATGACTTATTCGTTGTATATTTATTGATCACAAGTGTTGTGCAAAACGTGCTATTTATATAAAGATCATCCTTATTGATAATACAAATTATAAAGTTTATAAGATAAATCTTAGGTATTATTTTTAAATAAATGTCTGAGCCATTTTTTCCGAAAAATTGCAACGAAATTTACATTTAAAAAGGACCGACCACCATTTTTTAAAAATTTGTTTTAAATCTTTAGAATAAAAATGTACTTATCCCTCCTTCTTCTTCCTGGGGAAAAAATTAAAACTGAAAAAAAAAAGTAATATGATTTTAAATAAAGCTAAGTTTATGTCTATAAATATAGACATGTGTATAATATGTTGAATTCAATCATATTTCCTTCATATGTTTGTACAAATTACAAATATGGCAGTGCTTTTGATGGATCTATTTGAGAGTTATTCCTCTTAAAATTCAAATGAGTCCGAATCAAATCTCGTCGCTGTTTGCCTGTAGTGCAAATGCGTAAGCTGAAGAAATTTATCCTAAGAGATTTCACGAATTGCCAATATTTAAAAGTTGAAAATTTTGAAATGTATTCCCCCCGGTTTGTGGTGGTCACGAACTCGTAGCCGACCTGGTTTCTGTCGAATCGTGAGTTCAAGTGCCGGCGTCACCAAGAAGGCGCCGTTTCCAGTGGCTGGTGCACGTTGAATCTATCGAGGCCTTGCATTCTTGTAGAACATGGGTTCCCAAATCTTTTTGTCTCATAGACCCCTATTTTTCGGTTTCGTGTACTTATCGAATATTAAATTTTTGCAAATTTATCAACTTAAATGTTTCTTGGCACCCGGTACATACTTCAAAAGTTTTGTTTCCAACTGGAGTTAAGTAGTGTATTTAAAACTTAGGAAAGACATGTGAATTAGTTGATAAAATTTTAATTTAATATATAAATAATTGTTACATAAAATAATTGAGCAACAAACAAATGTTTTTAATGTGTGGGATGAATCTGGTACTTCAATAACACATTTTTAACATTTGGCATCAATCTTTTCAGGTTTAACCCTCAATCTCCTCGGTTAGTAGGATCTAATCTTTTACTTTTTTTCTTTCTGTTTTTATTTTGGAGATTAGCAACCATGCTGAAACTCCTCCTCTCTAGGAAAAGCAATTAGAAACTTTCTTAAGATGTTCCAAATTCGAAATATAACAGGTACATATTTTTTAAAGCCAAAATTGCAGACATTCGTTTCTAAACTTTACTTTTAGTTCTTTGTTTGGGCTATCAAAATAAGTTCCTTTTGTAATCAGACTTTTTTTTTTAATGTGACAACATGAATTCATTACTTATTGTGATATTACCATGGTCAAAGCATTATAAAACCTAGTTTCAAAACCTGAGTAAAGGGCATTTAAATATTGAAAATAGGTTAAAATTTCATTTTTCTGGCAGATTGTGACAAATTGAGAAACTATTAAAATTCACGACGTTCAGTTTTATACTCCTTTAGCTTGATTCTGGCAAGAAACACTGAAACGATGGACTTTTTTTGATAAAATGTATGCTGTCGCCTTGTAATTGCAAATTAACCTCGGTAAATTTGGTAAATAAAGCTGTTAAATAAGTAAATATGGTTTACACTTTAAAGGATTTTATGTTAAAATTAAAGTCACAATCTGGTTTTATCCCCCATTTACACCTCATGGACCCCCGAATTATTTTTTCACTGCCGTGGACCCCTTGCAGGTCGTCATAGACCCCTGAGGGTCCATATAGACCACTTTGGGAATCACTGTTGTAGAAGTTTGGAGAGTGAGGTTTCATCTCAGGGTGGAACACGTGCCACTTGATCTTGATAACGAGGGTTGTAGCGAGTGGCGTAATGGAGGATATTAACCCTCCTGTAAAGTCATTGGGCCTAAAGCTGGATCTTACAAAGGATTGCAAAACCATAACTTCAGGCTCTGGGATCCCTAGAATCCTGCCCTCCCCTTGCGATATAGGGGTGTACGTGATGCCGATCAATCAATCTCTACTTTCAACAGTTGGAATTATTGGAGTCTTTAATTTTTTATGAACTTTTGTGATGGATATAATTAGTAACTTTTTAAGAAAACTTTTGAATAAACAGTTTTTAAAAGAGGAGAGGGTGTTTTGTCCCCGCGCTTACAACTGTTGTCAGAAATGAAGCAAGACAAATTCTCTTTTCAGTTGCCAGTTGTATCCAAGACGTCGAAAGGTGCCTTCAGACATTCAGAGCCAGTTGGAAGAAGAGCGAGCAGAACTGAAGAAAGATGAGAGTAAAGTTCTCAATTTATTAAGTGCCTTCTATAAAAAGGTAGGATTATCTCCCTGTCTTACATACAATTGTAGCTTTAGGGTCATGATCGCGAACTCTTGGTAGATGTTATTTCTGTTCGAATTGGGGTTCCACTGGAGACCCGCTGTGTAGAAGGACTTGGGCACATTAAATCTGTCGAGACTTAAAATCCTCAGTTGGTGAATTGTGGAAGTTTGGAAAGGAGATTTCAGCTCAGGTGTCGCGTTCTCGTCACTTGATCGCGGTTAGTAATAAGCAAGATAATTGTGGTTACAGATTTATTTTAGTCAGACTTATTTACTTCTAATGAGAAGGATGGAAAACTTTTTTTTTGTCATCCAATTTTTTAATGTTGAGAGAGTAGGTAGTGGCTGTCATTGGAATGCAATTACCCCAGTGTACATCAGTGAGTCTGTTTCTGTACTTATTTTCATGCTGGGGAAAGGAATCTCACACACATATGTAGAACTGAAAATTGTCTCAGAGAAACCTGGAACAAAATTCGGTTTTTCTTTCGGAACAAGAGGCCAAAAAATATATCAGAGCTTGAAGAAAGTTATTTTTTTATATAAATTATTTTGAAAGTCAGTCAGTACCAAATCTACTGCAGCCTAGTAGTTACGGTCACGAACGTGTGGCCGGAGTGTCGCGGATTTGAGTCCTGGTGCCACTGAAGTCCCTTCGTGTAGAAGGGGCTGATGCACTTTAAATCATCCCGTTAGTGTGGTAGTTAAGGCAAAGTGGCTGCCAGCTCAGGTGTTGTCCGCATCACTTGACTGAGGTCCGTCGCCAATAGCCCTCGTTTTGCTTTACTGTGCGACGTTAATATAAATTTCATTCTCACTTTAGAATCAATCTCTAAACGTTAATTCGATCTATCAAAAATATCCCCGCGAGCTAGTAGTTGCTCGCGGTCGACGATGGGGCGATTACTGCTCTGGATTATGTTAGAGGGTAATAAGGAAGATCAGAGGTCTATGAAGTGACACGTCCATCTGCCCTTTCGGAGGGCGATAGTGTCAAATCATGCTGCATTGAATTGTTAAATTTATCATATTCTAAGAATTTTATGTAGACGATTTTTTTATGCCTCTTGGAAAAAAAATGGATAGTATATATTTCATTTACGAAAGAAAAAAACATTTTCCCCTTAACTACTTTGTGATAAATTTATTTCAAAAATGAATTTAAAATCTAAATTAGTAAAATTAACTCGTTAAACATTTTATTTTATTTTTAACTTTTGTGGTTATTTTCTGGACCAAATCAAGTACGGAAGTTGAGAACCGTTTGCAAATACATGTATTCCAAAATTACACAACCAAATTGGCGGAGTTGAATAAAACCGCGCACTAATTCTAAAAACGTGATGAAGGGATTAAAAGTTCCATATTCCCATCAGGGGAATATGGAACATTTAGTCAAAAAATACTATGAGTAAAAATAATAGGTAATTTTTCAATAAATAATAATCAATAATAAAAAAGAAGGAAAAAAAGGTTTTTATTACGTAATTTATTTTTTTCAAAGCGAAATCGGGGTTGCTAATTTGATTAGTTATTTAAAAAAGTTGGTTTAGTTACAATAGCACAGAAGTACCGTAACATTTAATATTTTCATCCTCTGAAAATTGAAAGCCTAACATTTATGTTTAAATTGTCGATTTGGAATGCATTCATATGTTTACGGAAAAGTCTTTTTTTTTTCAATCATATAAAAAAAAATAAGAATTATAAGGGAGACTTTTTTCTGGAAAAATCTTTGAAATTCTGTTAAGCAATATTTTTTTCACTGTCTCGCACGCCATTGGAAACAATTTTTAAAACAGCATATTCAAATAATAATTTTTTGCTAAAAAATCCATGTTGCAAAATGTTCTTTTTTTAAAACGATCGTTAGCATTGGCATTTTTTTCATTCTTTTATATAAATTATTGTTTTTACTTCTTTAAAGAAAAACCAAATAACATTGCATTAAATTATGTAGAAATACATTATAAACATCCTTTTCCCATGGTTACACTATTGATTCTCCTTGTTTCTGTGTATTCATTGAGCATGACAACAACCTCATTATCTCGTCCTTTCATTCTTCAGATTGTGCGATACCAAGTGTAAGAAACATTTAGATCCGAAATCTGTTATATTTTTCATTTTAAAGAAAAGGAGAAGAGTGTACAAATTATGTTTTGGTGAGAATAATAATAAATGTCTTATTTTTAAATTAACAGGATTCCCACGAACAGAATTTAAAGTCCACAACGGATGCAATGACAGTTTCGGTGAGAATTTTGTTTCGCATACTTTAAATTTTAAAAAAAGTTCAATTTTGAGCACATTAGTATTTTTATTGTACTATTTGTTTGATTTTTATTTTGTTAATTGTTGATATTTTTTAAAGTTTTTAATTGTTAGTAACCAATAGAGTTGATTGTTTTATTTTTTAAAGGTATTTAATTTTGAATTAATTGAATTGGGGATTGGTTTTGTAAAATTTTTATGTATTTTGTATCATGACCTCTATGGTATCGTAGTTTTCATATCATTTAGTTGTTAAATGTAAATGAATTTTTTAAAAACTTTTTGGAGATTAATTATCATTTGTAGTATTTTTGCCACATTTTCTTTTTCAAGGGGGAGAAATGAGATTTTTAGGTCTGACATTCAGTTGCGTTTCTCGACGTCATTATAATTCGAGCCTCGATAGGTTTATTTCTCTTGTGAGTCTAATAAATCCACACGCACACAGGGGTTGGTGATAAAAGTGCCAAGTAATAAGTAAAGCAAAATAATTAAGACACCAAAATATAGTATATGCATACGCGTGCTCATCAGAGTGATAGCGGTCTCAGTCAGGACTGCCTTGCTCCAATTAATATTTTTTTTACTAGCTTTTACCCACGGCTCCGCTCGCGTTGATGTCTTTAAATAACTGTCAAAGTCGTAATCATTATCATTAGAAAGTAAAAAATATAATACGGTAATTTTTTTTATTGCTTGACTGGAACCAATAAAATTTAAAAATTCTAAAATTGAGCTTAGTTTAAAAAAAGGAACGAGCCTTACAGTAGTCGCATACGATGTGTAACATCTGACATGTTATCGTGATAAATTTGCAATAGCAACTTACATCCTGAAAAAAAATGAATCGAGTAGGATTGAAAAAAATTTCTATGGAATAATTATATCTTTAATGAAAATTTTATTTAATTAACACAAGAAGTAATGCAATTTTTTTATCAAAATAAATTATTCTTGTTCAATTTGGGGAAGAGCGGTAATGATAATTTATGTAACTAAAATATGACACATATACTTGTGTTTTCAAAGTATTTAAAAACCGTTGAAAAATAGCGTCAATAACAGTACGACTGTTAGTTGTCGAAACATTTCGATTTGTGTTGATTTCGAGCTTGAGTTCATCATTCAAAAAAGCCATGAGTGGCTCGGCTTCTAGCAAACAGAAGTTAACTTTAAAATCACCACTCAAAATCATGGGAAGCGAGTGATAGTTTTAAAAAAAGAGCAGGATCACCTTCGGTATATGGTAAAAGTAAAAAATGCAGGAAATTTTAATTTTTTGAACCGTTTGATTCGGAGAAATGTATACGACCACCGAAATCACTGTTTGTCCATTTTCAAATAAGCATTTTGCCGCACATATGTCCCCAATATCTTGACTAACAATCCCCAGTCCACTTGTTTGACGATAAGTAATATCCATATGTCGAGCTCCAACATGTGAGTTGTTCTGTTTACGATAGATCGCAACACCAGCTGCTCTGTGGCCCAATCGTTTAAATTGTACGCAGCAATCCAAGTCAGGTATCGAAACACGTTCGTCATTGTCTAACCACGTCTTAGCTTCTTCTCTGATCCTAAAGCGAGAAAACAAAAACAAAGATCCCACGGCCTAGACCGCAGAGGGTGGGGGATGGGGGTGGAGCCCCTCCCGAATGAAGGAGAAAAACAGAACTTCATTGAATAGCGCGCGTTCCCCCAACTTCCTGTTACGCATTTCCGTCCCTTTTCACGAAATCACTCCCACAAATCTCCAGCAATCGAGAGGAAAGATGTTACACATCAAAAACTGAAAATGTAATTTATTATAATAATTAACAACAAATATTCAATAACTTAAACTATTAATATTTTTAAAAATCGATAGTATCTAAGTTTAATATCATTCCTCTTTAAAAGAACTCAGAACAGAATATTATTCTAAGATTCTACTGTATACTATATTATATGTTCTCTTATGTTATATGTTCTGTTACTTGATGTTGCAGAGCTATAAATTCGTAGTTAAATTCTCAAGTAATTTCATTATCGAAGCCATTTCCGTCGACACGTCTAGGGCTAATCATTTCAAAATCATGTAGCTTCTTCCTAACCATTCTGAAAACCTTTACGGCGTTTCGTTGTAGATGTGTTCATTGAAAGGCATATTTGGTTGTTTTTCGTCGCAAAATATCTTCCGCTATGTAGTAATTCAAAGTAATACATACTTTCAAAACTAATCAAAACTACTAAAGCAATCGAAACTTTTTATGAAACTGTCAATTAATATTACCATAGAATTTTCAATATCACGCGCGCGCAATTTGCTAAAACTTTATTTCGTTTCCCTCTTTAAAGAGTGGTAGAAAATTTGCATTAAAATATCTGGGATTGTCGGAAAAGAGAACTTCTTAGCCAACTTGGTGATATTTCTCAAACTTTGAGTTTGACATTTAACAAACGTAACATAATAAACGTTAGACGTTTAATAAAAAACCATTTAAAAATAATTGCTTTTTGTAAACATGCTAAATTACAGTATTGTTTCAATTATTTGTTACAAATGTGAGAATTTTTTTTAAAATTTCCATTATTGACCAAATGCATAATTTTGCGCCAACTTGGCGGGGTAAGCAACGTCAACGTTTTACCCTCATAGATCCCGTTCCCGTAAGAATATGGAGATAAAATATATCTTATGTTACTTGCTCATAATGTAGCTTTCCATTGGTAAAAGAATTTTTAAAATCGGACCAGAAGTTCCCGAGATTAGCCGGAACAAACAGACAGACAAAAGTTTTAAAAATAGAATTTTTGATATAAGTACCGTATATACCTTTAAATGCATTTAGTAAAAAGCTGCTAATTTTTGAAGTTACAAACAGACACTTCAATTTTATTTATTTGTATAGATAATATTTAACTAAAGTTTTTCATAAAATAACATTTTCCATTCTTTCAAAAGACAAGAACTACCGAAGAGAGATTTTTATTTCTGTAGCTCAATGCACAAAACAACCATTGCAAAAGTATCGTAATGGTCAGAATTAAACTTTCAAGCTTCGCAAGAAAATTTCCGAATCCATTTACCTTAAGTGCTTTTTTCCCCTGGAATTTCATAAGAATACAAATACGAAGGTAAATCATTAAGTAAGCCACAAATGCATATGGCAGGACTTAAAGTGGTAATAGATATCTCCAAATAATGCTGATAGAGGGCAGTCACATACAGCTTTATGATATTCAATTCATATTGAGTAGGTATCATACGTAATGCAGTTTCAAAAATAGCGATAGTGCTGAATGATTGCACGACAGAAGACCAGCGTACTGTGGTTCGATTTTTGAGGGTGAAAGGACTTAATAAAAAATATTCATCAAGAAATATTATCTGTTTATGAAGAGAAGTGTTTGTTACGTACAACATTGTGCAATTGAGTGAAGCAATTTTCGCTAGGCCGTTCCAATATTGTTGAGGAAGATCGAAGCGGCCGTCCAGTTTAATTGCGACAAAATCAGCTGAGCAACAAGTAAAAGAATTGATTCGGTCTGATCGGAAAGTGACAATTGACAGCATCGCAACAGCCATAGGATGTTCTCATGGTTTAGCATACATCATAATGCATGATCGTTTGAATTTCCGAAAAGTGTGCGCACGTTGGGTCCCCCGGCAACTAACTGAGGAACACAAAAAAGAATCGAATGGGCATTTGCTTTCATTTGTTTGGAGCACAAAAACAAGATCTTGGAGACACAGTTTATCGTAGTCTATCACTACCCCTATGATTATTAACTCCCCTTTGCGTATTATCTAAATCTGGGTATGTTGGATTCATGATTAATGACTACTTATTTAATAAATGAATCTTATTTATTGACCTTTCTTAATAGAGAAATACACAAATATTATTCAAACTTTAAGATCAACAAAGTACAGTGGAGTGCGAGAAGAATCTGATTATGAACGACGGAATCCTAACTGAATCCACGGAGAATAACGCATACAATCAAACTACGCATTTATATCTAATTTATGAAAACAACTGACCTGATACCTTTTCTTAAGGCAGGTTCTTCTTTATCTGGATTGCTTTAAGGAGCGGCTTCAATCTTAGCTATCTTTCCGTTCCGTCTCGAACTGGCTTTATGTATACCTTTTAGTAAACTCTTCTCCCGACGAATATGTTTCCACTAGCAAAACTACTCTCTCAATTCCCTCTTAATCAACCTCTTCTCTTCATTTCATTTCTCCCTTTTATATCTTTTTCGAACTCGCTAAACCCGAAATTATCTCGTTTGCATAAGTCACACTTTTGGCTCTCGGCGGAGATTGGTTGAAATAAATAAAATTTTTAAAGATTCGAGAGAAGGTTAGTGAAACGCGTAAGCACCCGTCACAACCCCCTCCGAGAAAAAAAGCGTGACTTATTGAAGGTCTGAAAGAACTCGCTTAATTTACCTAACGTCTGAAAAACACTGAACCTGCACAAAATTTTAACTAACTCTAGAACGTCTAAAAATACTGAACTTGTAGAAAGTTTTAACTCACGAACTTTAGAATGCCTGAAAATACTGAACTTGTAGGAAGTTTTAACTCTCTAAGTTAGAAACTTTAATTAAACTAGCACACAGAAATGACTACTCAAAGGGGTACTCCACTCTAATTTATTGATCTTGTACAATATATCCCTACAGTGCATCCCATTCGGGCGAAGATCAGGGGAAAACCTTTCAAGGAAAAAACCCTGATCATGCACTTTACTTAAGTGCTAATAAATATAAAATTTTACATTAATATCTTCTCACGACATCAAAGTTTTCATCGCATCACTATGTTCAGGGACTGCTGCCCTGAAAGGAAACCTTGTCAATTTTTTCTAAAACATGACATTAAATGCGCAGAACTTTTATACAACTTCCTTATTGACATAAAATATGGTATACATTATATTATATATATATAGTTTCATAACAAAATAACCTTTATCTGGTTTCATTTTCAAAAAATTCCCAATCAATCGCGCTGCGCTGTTAATGTTTTTTGTTAGTATTCCTAATTACGCCGCGCCCAGAAACCAGACACTACTTATACATCTTAATAATTACACACAAAAATATATAAATTTTTTACATAGAATATATTACAACAAACAATACAAGTAATCTCACATATAAAGCCTCGTCTTTAATGTGTAGCAAAACAATTGCAGTTCAACAAGTGTTTTTCCACAATTTGGAAAAAAATTAAATAAAAAAGCTTTTTCAACCGATATGAAAATACACACAACGCAGCAACTTTTGTAGGTTAATTTTACAAAAAAAAAAAAAAAAAGACTAGCCCACATGGAAAATTCTCCGAACTGTCTGTCAGAGGAAAAATAAACAAATTAGAATTATACAACCTGGCTAGTCTTTAGATCCAATCTGCATAGGCTTTGTCTTCAACCATGGCCTCTGTGCTGGATGACCTTGTCCTAGGGTTGTCCTCTCTGCGCTCCCACCTTCTGGATCTCCTCTTCCAGTCCGTTGAAGTTGATATGCTCCTGCTGAGGCGTTCTTTTGGGTTGCCAGATTTGGAACTTGGCTGCTGTCCACTCGACGACGGCTCCGAAGGTTGTATGGACAGCTCCTTTCCTGATAAGGTCTGTTGTATTTGAATCTGTGGGATGGTCCTGGAATTGCTCTTTCAGAAATATTTTCTTCCACCTTTCTATACCGCTTTCTGGAGGGACGAGACGGCATTGACGAGGCCAACTTTCTCTTGTCTCGGGATACCTGGGCCTCTGGTCTCTTCTTCTTTTGTATATTATCTATCCAAGAGTCTGGTCTTCCTCTTTTCTCTTTCTCAGTCCAATACGGTTTTTTCTTCCTGAAATTATACACATCACCCCCCCCCGAAGAAACAGCAGACTCCGTTCGCCCACGTTTTTTTCTTCTCACCTCCACTCCATCGCGTCTATTCGCAACTATATCTCTACTACCTTCTAAATTTCCTGATTTCGATCCTCTACGACAACCCCCATCACTCTCCGATTGCACCAATCTCGACTGCCCATCATCCGACCTGACTGATGCCACTGCACCATGATCACTACTACTGGCACTTTCCGACTCGGCAACACTGTCTTCTCTTTGATGGTAAATTCTCACCTGGTCCACATTAACAGTTATTCTTTTACCAGATTTTAATATTACTAAATTATTATTTTTTACACTCAGAACTTTATATGGGCCCTCAAACTTTGGCATAAATTTACCCACTATTTTCTTACTTGCCGAACTTAACGGGTGAGTTTGAACTAATACTAGATCATCAACTTTCACATTACTTTCACGCCTCTTTTTATTATAATATTTCGCCCACTTCTCGTGCTGGCGCTTTGTATGAATTCTAGCCTCCTCAAACAACCTTTCTATGTTCCCACAAACTAAATCTGATCCATCAGTTACCAATATTAATTTTTGAAAAGGAGTGATTAAATTTCGACCTAAAAATAATTCCGCCGGTGTTTTACCCGTTGTCTCTTCACTGCTGTCCTAATAGCGTATCCGAACTCTTGCAGAAATTGGTCCCAGTTAGTGTGATTATCCGCGACAAAACTCGAAATCATTTTTAAAAGAGTACGATTAACTCTTTCTGTTGGATTAGCTTGTGGACGATATACCACAGTTTTAACGTGTTTTATGTTCAACCTGCGACATACTTGCTCAAAAACTTCGGATATCATTTGGGGGCCGTTGTCGGTGACTAACTTAACAGGAGCTCCATAACGCGAAATATAATTCTCAAAAAATGCATTGGCAATTGCTTTAGCCGAAGCTTTCCTTAAGGGAACTATTTCAACTCATTTAGAAAAATTACCCGTAATTACTAAAATAAATTTATAGCGTTCTGGACTAGTTGCAAGGTATGGGTCTAATAAATCTAAAGATACGATTTCATTCGGAAAATTCATTACTATCGGAATTAATTGACCAGCTGATAATCCGTTTTTATAATTGACTTTTTGGCATTGGTCGCAGGTTGCTACATATTTATAAATGTATTTCCTCATGTACGGGAAATAACACGCGTCTTCTTTTAATTTTAAGTAGGTTTTCTTTTTGCCTAAATGGCCTGCCATCTGCGAGTCATGGAATTCTCGCATAACATCTTTACGTAATGTTTTAGGTATAAATACCCTTAATTCACCTAGTGTGGTTGTATATTTTGCATAGTATAACAACCCATCTATCAATTTAAAGTCGCGGGACCAATTTCTACAGATTGACTCATTAATGGAACTATCGTCCGGATTTTCTAGAAAACGTACGATGTGACCCAACTCCGGATCATTTCTCTGTTCCTCTCTCAACTGTTCTCTAGACGATAATACTAACGATCTAATCACCGTACAAGACACCTTTGGTTCTTCATTACTTCCTAACGGGTTTCTAGACAACATATCTGCCACTGCATTTAACTTAGTCTTTAATCAATCTATCCGTACCCGTTCGTCCGAAATTGCCAATTTCTCAATCTGCAAGTCCGGAATGATTAACGATTTTGTAACAAAGTCAAAACTGACCTTTGCATGTGACATAAAATCAATACCTATGATGCATGGACATTGCATCTCAGCAATCACATGAAATTTCCACAATTTCGAAAATTCTCTTATTTTAATTCTTAACTCAATTGTGCCTAAATTTCTACATTGTGACCCTTGAGCTGTAACTACCTCAGCTAACGATTTCTTAATAGGACAAAAAGAAAAGTATGATCGGTATGTTTTTTCTGAAATAAATGACTTTTCCGCACCTGTATCCCAGAGCGCTTTTAGAAACGTATCATGCAAAAGAATCGGCACATACGGAAGATCAACTGGTGATAATCGTAATGAATTAAGTTTAATTCTATTAGGAGGATTTGACTTAACTAGCGATCGGGCGTTTACATCCCGCAACACGATCGCTTAGAAGTTTAAATTGGCATTTCTTTGCCTTTCGCTGTTGCAATCAACACGCCTCCAATTCTGCTTTGCCGAATCATCATTAGGGGGGACCCTTCCTAACCACCATCCTACGGTTCTGATACCGGTCTGTTCTCTGATTTGGCTGATTGTAGCGATTTCCTTACTCGAATCCTTGATTTTGATAATTACGACGAGAAAAATTATTCACACCCCTGCCTAGTCCTCTTTGATCATTTTGACTACAACCTCGTCTAACAAAATTATTACTCGAACCCTGGTTTTCCCTGCAGCTATGACGCTCCTCATATCGGTCTACCAACTCTACCAACTGAGCTTTCGTTGTGGGGTTTCGAACTTCTAAATAATCCATTATTTGGGTTCTAGTCGCATTACTATGTGATCGACCAATTTTAACTCATCATAATTCAAATTTAAAGCTTTATGGATTTTTAATAGTTGAAAAATAAAGTCTGACGGGGCTTGACCTCTCCGTTGTTTCGATGAAAAAAACTGAGCCTCTAGCTCTGATTTATTCCGTACTACAGGAAAACTATCTGACAATTTCTTTTTAAGCGTTGCAAATGCAGTCGCTTCTGCATTTACACACTCGAACCCAATAACGTGAAACCAGTCTAACGCTCTCCCAATTAAATGACCCTTTAAATATGCACATGCTGGATTCGCCGGTATTTCATAGTAGGGTATGTGTTGTCATCTATATTAGAAATAAACTCAGACACATTTTCTTTACCCGAAAAAAATAATTCCGGCAAAACTCTAAATCCTGCACTTGCTCTTAATTCCGGTATTTCGGTTGGGCGCCAGTGTCGTAGCCTTTCACTACCCCTATGATTATTAACTCCCCTTTGCGTATTATCTAAATCTGGGTATGTTGGATTCATGATTAATGACTACTTATTTAATAAATGAATCTTATTTATTGACCTTTCTTAATAGAGAAATACACAAATATTATTCAAACTTTAAGATCAACAAAGTACAGTGGAGTGCGAGAAGAATCTGATTATGAACGACGGAATCCTAACTGAATCCACGGAGAATAACGCATACAATCAAACTACGCATTTATATCTAATTTATGAAAACAACTGACCTGATACCTTTTCTTAAGGCAGGTTCTTCTTTATCTGGATTGCTTTAAGGAGCGGCTTCAATCTTAGCTATCTTTCCGTTCCGTCTCGAACTGGCTTTATGTATACCTTTTAGTAAACTCTTCTCCCGACGAATATGTTTCCACTAGCAAAACTACTCTCTCAATTCCCTCTTAATCAACCTCTTCTCTTCATTTCATTTCTCCCTTTTATATCTTTTTCGAACTCGCTAAACCCGAAATTATCTCGTTTGTATAAGTCACACTTTTGGCTCTCGGCGGAGATTGGTTGAAATAAATAAAATATTTAAAGATTCGAGAGAAGGTTAGTGAAACGCGTAAGCACCCGTCACAAGTTTGCAGATGACGATGTCATTCAACATGAAGTCTATTGTGGATGACACAGCAACCTGAAGAATTTTATGCAGCTGGAATTGGAGCTCTAATAAAACGATGCGATAAATGCATCAACGTTGCTGGAGATTATGTGGAAAAATAAAAATAGTTTCCAAGTGATTATGTTAATTTTTTTTATTATCTTTGTGACCTACTTAATGACTTTCCCTTATAATAAAAACAGGCTTTGGTAAAGTTTTTTTGCACATATAAGTCTTTTGAACAGTCTTTATTAACCGTTAAGCATGTCATAAATATGGGAAAGTGTTTTTTGTCATTTCTGATGGGGGGTGGAGGGTATCTCTAGTGCTAGGGTGTCCAACTCAAAGGCTCACTTAAGCCAAACAAGCAACGTTTAACTTTAGGTGGGCCGCAAAGAAAAAAAATCGTTATTCATAGAAACGTAAGTTTATTTCAAACAATACATTATGTTGTTCTTGGCGTTTCCTTGATGTGCAGATTAATTATTGAAAAAAAAAGAAGCTTTAGATCGCCCCGAAGCTGTCGGTGACAGCTTCGGCAACCTCAGCAGCTTTATCAGAGAAGATCAAATCTTCTGGGCCGATCTTGAAAAGCCTGGCTTGAATTGCCGCGCAGTTGAGGATATGTTGTTTAGACAGTTGAACATTAGGGCAGTTTGGGCAATGATTTGTGTAACTTCTTTGTCTGTCAGTTGAGATTTTGCAAGTCCATCGGCTTTCTCATTACCGAAGATATTTATAAGGGCTTGTATCCATCGTAGCGTGCAGGATCTCTTTTCTGTGATAATTTTGTGGCTGATTTGACACTTGCCCTACTGGATTCTTGCAAGTTTTTATAAAGGAAAATCTCCAATGCACTCTTGATAGCAATGAGTTCGCATGTGTAGTTGGATGCTATTTTCCCTACTTGAATTTTATTGCACTCATGCTCTCTGTTTGGAGAAATAAAGAAGACCTCTTTCAAGATTTTAGTTGGATGAGCCATCAGTGTAGGCGATTGCCAGATTTGAGTTTGGGTTTTAAGTTCTTCGATGATATGGTCGCCTTTTTCTTTGATTACCGAGGCAGGCTCTTTTTTAGTGCAGGGTCGTAGGAGGCGTAGGTTTACCTTTGTCTGCGGATGAAGATGCAGAGTGTGTGAATGTTCTTTCGGAATATCAAGTGACTCGTGCTGGATGTTGATATTTCTTCTGATTTCCTGGTCGTATTGCAGGGTTGAGGATGTTTTGAGCCTAGATTTATCGCTCCACTCTTTGAAAGTTCTGCTGGGAATATGGTTATCCGGGAGGCTTCGTATCATATTTGTGAATTTAATTGTAGATAATTTCTTTTGCTTTCTAATGGGGTGAGGCCACATTCCTTTTCAGCTTTGATGTTGTTTGTGGATGAGACAACTCCGATGATGGTGTATGAAGCTCTGTACTGGATCGAGTCAATCTTTTCCTTTGCCGAAGGTTTGGCTGGTGCCCAAATGGGTGCAGCGTACTCAAGAATGGGTCTAACGATGCAGATATATGTATTTATAAGTGTTTTGAGATTTGAACCCCATGAAGCACCGCAAAGTCTCTGAAGGATATTAAGCTATTGTCACTTAAATCTCTTTAACAATTTAAAGCCCAAAATGCGCTATCAATATGACTAATACCTGATCTGTAAATATTCTTCCTATCTCCTTCTTAATATTTCAATCTCCTGGCAATTTCAATTAAACATCAATTCTCCTAAATCTATCTATCCTCTAGCAAGCAAACTTATACTAGATATAACAGACCTAATCTGCATATCACGGTTTCTTCTTCAGAAAGGGTTGTTGTTATTCATAGCCCAAAGATTTCCCAAGAGGGTTAATGGAAGAACGCGTATAGATCCGTCACAAGTTGATCTCTCTCATGAATAAGTTCCTCGATGTTATTACGCCTCCAAAATGGAATCCAGCCACTCCTTCTCTTTCCTCTAGGAATATGATGCCCTGCTGCATCTTGAATCCGGTTAGTGAAGAGGGTAGTTCATCCAAGTTGCCGTGATCCATTGACTCAGAGCAAAGGTTCTCTAGTTCCTGGGTAAACCCAAACCACACACAGTTTGCTTTGCAAAAGTTCCAAGAGCGCTAAGATTGCTGGAGAGGTTCTTGGTTCATTGAGAAAGTTATAATAATTGGATAATGGTCACTAATGGCAGAATCATGCACTTTCCAGTAAGTTTTTTCTGCTAATGGCAGTGATATCAAGGGCAGACGCTGTGCCATTTGTTCTGGAAACGTAGGTATATTCTCCTGTATTAAGAATGGTTGTCGCCCATCCGGTATAGGGGTTAGCGACGCTGACTGCTGTGCCGCAGGGCCTGGGTTCGAATCCCGGAGAAGACATGGATGTTTGTAAATGTCTAGTGCCTTCGCGGCATGGGGGTACTCTAAATAGCCGTCGAGCCGCAAATCCTCTCGTGTGGTTGGTGGAAGAGAGGTGGGATGGCCCTGACCACTCCCAGGGTGTTCTCCCTCAAAATTGGGGTGGAACCGAGCCACATCGTACTGTCACCTGCATGGTGCTCAAAGCTACGGCTAACGGCAGGCGTACAATGTAGCCCGATGCCATGATGTGGGCCTCGATCTGACAGGTGGCATTAGTCACAACAACAAGAAGGGTTAAATTTAGATCGCCCATAAGGTCTTCAACTTGGATTCATTTTGAATCAAGCGATGTGTTGCCCAAATTTTACGTTATAATAAACATAAAAGAACAAGACAAATTTAATGTTTTCGTCCAGACCCTTGACATCTCTTCTCTGCTTACATGTTTCCTATTTCGGGAGAAATATTGATACTTACATATGCATTATTGTGGGCCGATATGCTATCCGGGCCGCAAAAATGTTAGTTATCGGCCGCATGCGGCCCTCGAGTTTGACACCCCTGCTCTAGTGCATTCATAAGTGCTTCTGAACTCATGTAGGCAAATAAGTAAAAGTTGCTGGTTTTTAGGACTGTTTCCTATGGTGGCATTTTTACCGATAAATTGAAATTTTCCCTATTTAGAATTTATTCTAATATTTTCACTGATTACCAATCAACTGTGTTAAAGGAAAATATTTTTAAAATAAGTAACTGGTTTTAAACCAGTAAAATTATTAAATATGCTTGCAAATGTAGGTAAATTTTTTCAATAATAAAATTATAAAGGAAAAAGAAAAAAAGGAAGCAATTTTTAGCAGCCAATTAATTTTTTAGTTACGTCAAAGTCTGGATGGTCGCAATCCTCTATGCCAGGGGTACTCAGCCTTTTTTTCCGCTGGGCCGCATACATGTCTGAGCTATTTCACGCGGGCCACAACATGAGGGGGGTGGGGTGGAGTGAGGGGGATGCTTTAAGACCAAGATGACATCGGAAATTTAAAATGGGAAAAATTGTTCAAAATATTGTAACTCCTGTTTTGTGCTTTTTAATTTTTTTTTTATTTTTGCCACTAACACTAAATTAGCACACATATTTAAGAAGCACTTCTTCACAATTTCTGCATCAGTAAACGGTTTCATATGATTACCAATAGTATAACAAACTCCATAGTATGTAATAATTAACACTGTGACATTACCAATGACAAAACACTTTGTTGCTGTTGCTAAGGTTATTCAAGAAAGCCTATTTATCACCTCTTGAGAGAGATCTTTGAGGAAAAGTGTCATTGAATGATTTCTGTTTATTGGTACTTTTTAAATGCAGCATTTTCGTGACAAATCCAACAATTACTGATCCATGTTTGTTTTCCACTACAAATTAGTCAACCTCCTAATAGTCTTGAAACGATATATTTTCTTCGAACATTTTTTGCTTGCTAGATATGAAAGATAGTAAAAATTAGTTTCACCCACAAAAATATTGCTACTCCACTGTTGTCTGTTATCACTAACCATTACAAAATAGAAAAAGAATGTTAATTCGCTATCGTGCGACATTGGCAGCAAAATTGATATATTTCCCATAATCACAGACATCATAATGATATAATCACAGTCTTTGATAGATTTAATGGCAATTCGAAGAAATATAAGATCATTAATTGTTTTCATGAGCCTTACTAACCAGGATTTAATATTCCCTAAACATGTCATTTCTATAAATAACTCATTATTCCCTTCGCCTAAACACATGACTGTATTTTTTATAATGCTGTATATATATATTTTTTCCCTTGTTCTTCCCTGTATATAAAAACTTGATATTTGAATAATTTTCTTTCTTGCTCTTTGTCTTCACCATGTAACTATCACCTCTCTTGCACTTTGTCAACATGTAAAGCATGTATGTGTTTTCTGTGTTGTGCTGTCCAAATATGTTTGTGTGTCACCATGACTAAAAACTGGATGTAAATTAAGAAGTTTCTTTAAAATAAATCTCATCAATCATTTACAACCGAGATAATGAACTACATAAAACCACCACTCAACACCATTTTATATATATTCAGTTTAAGCAATGAGCTGATCTGTTTAATCTTAAGTATTTTTTTTTTCATTTCTCTTTAATTAGAAATTAATATTATATTCTGACTTGTTTAATTTTTAGAGAATTGTAAGCACAAATTTTAATTACATTCCACACATCAAAACTTTGATTCCAATATTTTATCAGATGTGAATATTCGTCCCTATTGTTCTGTGAAAAAGAAAAGTAGAAAATGTAATAATCCTTAAACAGTACAATATTGCTTATTGACTTTTTTAATCGGGGGGGGGGGGGAGGAGATCTGCAATATTCAAACTTTTAATGGGAAGACTTTTTTAATAGGAAGTAATCTGCAATATACAAATGGTTATTTACCGTTCCTAAAAAACTAAGTATCAGGTGAGTGCAAAAGTTCGACAAGGTTTTGGATATGCAAATTTACAATGGAATTGACACCACAAATGACTTTGTAAAAACCGAAATTGTTGGCCAATCAAACGTATAGATGCTTTACATATAAAGGCATTGTGTCTTTCACAGTTAATCGCCTCAAAAAATATCTCAAAGGGTATAACATGGAAAGTGAGAAGAAACATGTGAGATATTGTTTGTTGTACGAGTTCGATAAAAAGTGTATGTCAACCACAGCATGTCACGATGTTTTTCAAATTTATAGGGAGGGTGCAATAGACAAAAGCATATTGTCGATGGTTTCATAAATTTAGGGAAGGAGACAGAAACTGCCTAGATCAGGCTAGGAGTGAACAGCCATCACACATTGGAGATGATATTGACCAAGGCATAAGGATTAACCTGAACCCAACTATGCAAGAATTAATGAAGACCTTCAACGGTCGAGAGATAGCTGGTTAACTTCGGTTTTACTAGAAAGTTGGGTTCCAAATAGCCTGACAGCTAAGCAATGGGATGATCGAATCGCCACCTGTGTTTCCTTGCTTTCCCGGTACAAAAATGACCATTCTTGACACGAATTGTAACAGAAGATAAAAAGGGAATTATGTACCATAATTTAAAGTGTTGTAGGACTGTGTGTTGCCCTTCTAATCCGCCTGCATCGACTTCGAAAGCTGAACTTTTTCATCCTTAAAAGGTGTTATTGAGTGTGTGGTGGGATGTGCAGGGAATAATTCATTGGGAAATCCTGTCACTCTACCAAACCATTGATGCTGCTTTCTACTGTCTGCAGTTAAACGTTGCATTCAAATTTGTAGCAAAGCGACCAGGTCTCATCATTCGTCGCGGTATTAGCCTTCATCACGATAAAGTCAGGCCATATGCTGCTGTCATCACTCGCCAACAATTAATGGGCTTTGGTTGAGAGGTTTTACCCCACCCTCCCTATTGTCCTGCCTTCGCATCAACTGACTATCATTTATTTCTTGCATTGAACAATTCCTTCTTTGATGATCTTGATGCTGTAAAAACTGCCATCCGAAATTTTTTTGGCTCGAAACGCCGGAATTTTACCACTGGGGATTCATCTCCTGCCGCAAGAGGTTTATAGATAGCAATGGGGACTACCTTCATATGTTCATTTTACGTTTATCTGCTCTTCTTCTTTAGTAATAAAAAATGGGTAGAATTTTTGCACTGATCCAATATAAATAAATACCATACAAACTTGTTTATCATTTAAAGGAATGGTATATTTTTTCAAAAAGACAAGGAATGTGTATAATTAAACTGTTTCTACTGACTGGAATATGAATATCCAATAAATTATTTATTGATTGCATTGTTTTAAATAAAAATTGTCATATATATAATAAAATATAATCAATCATTATATATAATCAATTTAAATAATAAATTGAGCTATAAGATCATCTTATTCAAAATATTTTTTCAAAATAAACTTCTGTTTAGCGAAACTTTTTATTGCCATTATATTTCACCGATATAAGAATGTTTCAGTATGTAATAAACATTGAGTTTTTTTTTTTTTTATGAAAAAAAGTGTGTGTGCTTATGACCACACAATAAACGTGATAACTTCAAATTTTGAATGTTATTTCAGGGATTAGTTAGGTGAATATAAAACAAGAGGATATTAGTATTGTCATATAAAATAACTTATTTATTATTATTATGTATGGGTGAGAAAACCTTGGCACATTTTGTTTAAGTTTTTATTATTTACGGAATACGAGAATTACCACAGACTTAAATTACAACCTGCACACTAGGCGGCTAGAGCTAGAAGACTCATTACATAAGAAAAACTATAAATACAAATGAGAGATACAGGCGCCATCTATTGGCATAACAACAAAACCATGTTAACATTCATTATCTTTAACACATTTGTTTGCATTCACTGTATAAAGAAAGATTCAAAATGTAAATAATACTATCTGATGAAAACATTTCAGCATTTTCTTATATTCTTAAAGTTTTTCACTCTAAATTGCTTTTTTAAAAATAGAGAAAACTATCAGTTATAAAGAAGCAGAAAGTTGTCTTTCTGCACATGCTCCATAAACCTCAAACTGGTCAATTCTGTCCTAGGTTTATTACAATTAATTATTACTGGGCATTGGTGATTTTAGCAATTTTTTTCATTGCATTTTTATGGCTCCTTGAAATGGAAAAGTGCCTTTTTTAAAAATATTTTTTTTGTGCAAAAAAAAAGCAGAAAAATAAAAAAAAATTAAAAATTACAGAATTCTATAAATTTTTAAAAGTTTTTCATGGCAGCATTGAGAAAGATATACATTGTACCAATCTACTTGAAAAATAGTTGTAACTTTCTTTTTTTGAAATTTAAATCCAAGAAAATCCATTTAAATTTCTAAAAAATGTAAAACATTGTAGCGATTGGGATTTTAATAATATATTTCAAGTTAACCACATGTTAAAAGCATTTATTTTTTAAACAAAGTCAGTTTATACAGTCAGTAGAGCAACATCATGAAATTCCAGTTTGGCTGAAAACCGATCTTTGATGCCAAATTTTGTTATTGTTGCAAGTCTTTTTTTGTTGAATGACTTTACATTGTTACGGAAAATTCTGATCTATTATTACAAGCATTACAAACCTGAGCGTAGCAATGCTTGGCTTCTTAAAATGCATCATTCAAATTCACTCTCCAGAAAAATGCACCTAAAGAAGTTATCACTTTGAAAATGTTTGACTTCAAATTTTATAGATCCCTCTGTATTTATTATCTTTAGTCTTCTTTTGATCAGTATTGCTTAGTTAGGCATTCTCTTTTATCTTGTATGTCACTTTTTAATAAACTATCTGTATATTTAAGCCCTGTGGCTGAGTGGTTGTGTATTGTGCTTCCATGCCACAAGTACAGGGCTCAAATCCCAGGCTGGGCCAAGTTGACTTAGTCTTTCATCCCTTCTGTGGGTTGATAAATGAGTACCAAGCTTGCTTGGGAACTAAACACTAGGAGTTTCGCATCAGACTGATCACCTGATCGGAATATCTGCTCATGCACTTCAGCGCCCAAGGTCACGAATACTGAGATGGGCACAGTAGGCCTTGGTCCTCATGGGCAGGGATGTCTTAAGGCATGGGCCAGTTGAACCTCGTCTTAAGTGGGGGCATCGTTTCGTTCTCAACTTTTTTTTAATAAGATCATGATACGGATCGTTTTAATGGTCAAATATTATTCCCATACATATTCTCCGAAAAACAGGGAATTTTAAACTGCGTGTCAACCAGCAAAAGTGATAATAATGCATTATTATGTGATGACCGTTGTCCATGTCTAGTCCTAGACCTAATACCTTAAGCAATCATTCAACTCATTTAGTTGAAATGTGGCCATCGGTCGAACCAGTTTGTGCCTAGGTTTTTGAAATTGTGAATCATGCACATTTATTTATATAAAATTACCATTTGAATGAGTATTTAACAATGCATGCTATATACTGTCTACTATTAAAGATTTAAGGTAGGGCTATCCTTTACACAAGGGCCTCAAAGAGTCTTAAGATGTCCCTGCTCATTGAGCCACCGAGTTTAGTTTAGTTTATCTGTATATTTAAATTTTTTTATTTTATGGCTAGCGAAGATTTTTTAATGCATATATATGAATATCAAGTTTATTGCATTGTATTTTTAAAATAATTTAAAAAGAATAATTTAAATAATTTTTTCCCCATTAAATACTTTATTTCTCATAACATTTTTAAATGTATATATATTATTGTACTTTGGTTTTTATTTTAATGATAATGATTAGACTCTTAATTTTTCTTATTACATATATAAATATTTTTAGGATAACATTCAGATTTGCTCAACAAAATTAATATAGATATGTGAGGCTATCAATGTTACAAATTCAAAATTTTTCACCTAAATAAAAATGTTATATTTGTTTTTTTCTAGTTTTCCAATCAAAGTGCAATTAGTTCCCTTTTTAAAGATGATACTCCAGACAGTTTTCTTTTTAAGTTAGGCCAAGGAGATAAACGTGAACACTTAGCTGCGGAAAGAAAAAATGAATATAATGCATATTTGGAAAAGGTACGAGTATTGCTTAAAATATTGGTAATTATATAAAATATATGATTAAAATAGCACTATACTATAAAATGGATGTCCTTTAAAGTTCATGGAACAAAAAAAAATGTGGTATTCTCTTATATATAATTTTTAAAGATTTCTGGATGCATATTTGTTAAGCAATTTTAAATTATAAATCTCCTAATTACATTTGCAGTAATTTTTAGTTTGATACTATTTTATTTTTTAACAATTTTTTTTATGTAATATAATTTTTAAAGTGCAATTGTGTGTTTGGATTTTTTGTAATGCTGTAAACATTTTAAGGCAATTGTTGATTTTTGTTCTTGATTAACTTTTGCATGCATTTTTTTTTAAACCAGAGCAATATAAAAAATTATATATTTTAAATTTTATATTGAAGTATATTAAAATATAAATGAATAAAAATATCTATTGATTAGAATATCTTACCAAGAATATATATTTATTACACAATTTTATCAGGATGTATGTGAATTATAATGAAAATTGCTTAACATGAAACTGAGAGGACTGAAATAGTTTTTCATGTTAAAGGATATTGCAATATACAAGGTTATCAAAAATGACTAACCCGATTACAAGATTTTATTCCAAAATGAATAAACAGAAAAAAATATGTCATTCTAAAGATAAAATATTAAATTTTGAGTATGTAACATAGTTTTTGTTAAATAGGTGGCAGCAATGTTGTAATTATGAACAGAAATGGAAATGGCGTTGCAGAGGGGAAAGGCATTTTGTGCGCTCTCGCTAGCAAAAAGTCTGTCAGTAATCGCAATTCAGCGTGAATTTTGGACAAAGTACCATAGAAATGCACTAACATGTAAGAAGATGGTATAAACTATTCCAGGAAACTGGATTCCTGTGTAAAGGCAAAAGTCGAAGGCAACCAGATTTGCAATGATATTATATGGGTGACTAAAGGAAGTCATATTGAACATTTGTGAAAACAAATTTTACTTTACGTCACGAAACGTTACGCTCGAAAAGAATTTCATGTTTTATCTTTACAATGACATGTTAATTATCATTTTCTGTTTATTCATCTGGGAATTATTAAATTTTGTAATCGGGTCGTTTGTTTCTGATAACCCTGTATATATATATACTAGCTGTTACCGGCCCGCTTTGCTGGGTATTTCATGATGTTTTATAAATTTTTACTGCTTATATATATGTATAAATTATTGATATCTAAGTCCTAGCATTAAGAATTCGATTGAATTGAAAAATATACTTATACCTGTAACTGTCACCTGTTGATAAAAAAAAAGGGCAGAACTCGTCTAATTTGTATTTTCTATAAATCTCTAAAATTGAAGCATAGAATGATGTTTGCTCTTTCGTAACTCAAAAACCAAGTGGATTCCCGCAAAACCAATTTTCGGTGGATCTCTACTCCGTAAATTGAACATGCAAGCCAAATTTCAAGTCTAAATCTAACAGAAAAAAGCAAAAGTTTTACTATAAATATCCCCGTAATCTGGTTGAGAGCCGTTTTCCAAAATTACCGCTCTTAGCGGATTTCAATTCAACAAAAGAAAAATGCAAACCAAATTTCATTATTATAGTCCTTGTAGCTCGGAAAAAGTAAATTTTTTGTTAATAAGTCCCAGTAACCCCCTGCAACCCACCAGAACTTGATTTGCTTAAAATTTATTCTTAGTGGATCCCTATTCAACAAAAGAAACATGCTTAACAAATTTCAAGTATATGGGTCTAACAATTAAAAACAGGAATTTTTTTCTGTAACTCCTCTTGACCCCTCGCAAACATCTTTGGGGGTCAATTTTCATTTTACTCTTTGTTAGAGGAACTCTATTTCATGAAAGGAACATGCCTACCAATTTTCAGGCAGGATGATCAAGTAGTTTAAAAATGGAAATATTTATCGATTACGCCTCTTAATCTCCCGAAATTAAACTTAGTAGTTGATATTCCCGAAACCCATTATGTAGCGGTTCTCTACTTTACGAAAGGAATCTGCTTATCAAATTTCAAGACTGTACGTCTAACAGTTTAAAAATGGGGATAATTGTCTATAATGCCACTTGAGCCCCCGCAACGCCACTTCTGGGTCTGTTTTCACAAAACCCATTTTGTAGGGGAATTGCACTCTATGAAAGGAATCTGCTTAGCAAAATTTGAAGACTGTGCGTCCAATTAATTAAAAATGCAAAAAAATTATTAATAACGCCTCTTGAACCCCCGCAACACCACCTAGGGGTCGATTTTCACAAAACACATTTTGCAGTGTATTTCTATCCTATGAGAGGAATCTGCTAACCAAATTTCAAGACTGTGAGTCTAATAGTTTAAAAAAAGAAATAATTATTTATATCTGCCCTTAACCCCCCGCAACACCCCTTGGGGGTCAATTTTCTCCAAACCCGTTTTGTAGCGGATATTTACTCCATGAAAGAAACATTCCTACCAATTTTCAAGCAGGTAGGTCAAATAGTTTAAAAACGAAAATATTTATCTCTTACGCCACTTATTCCCCTGCAATGCCACTTAGAGGTCTGTTTTCACAAACCTTCTTATAGTTGATATCTACTCTATGAAAGAAATTTCTTTATCAAATATAAAGACTGTGCGTCTAATAGTTTAAAAATAGAAATTATTATCTATAACGCCCCTTAAGTCCCCTCAACGCCACTTGGGAGCAATTTTCACGAAACCCATTTTTAGTGTATCTCTACCCTATGAGAGGAATCTGCTTACTAAGTTTCAAGACTGTACATCTAATAACTTAAAAATAGGAATTTATAACGCCCCTTAAAACCCCCGCCCCGCAACACCCCTTGGGGGTCAATTTTCCCAAAACCCATTTTGTAGCGGATATTTACTCCAGGAAAGAAACTTACCTACCAATTTTCAAGCAGGTAGGTGAAGTAGTTTAAAAACGGATATATTTATCTATTACGCCCCTTAATCCCCCGCAACGCCACTTAGAAGTCTGTTTTCAGAAAACCCGTTTTGTAACTGATCATTATTCTACGAAAGGAATCTATATATCAAATTTAAAGACAGTGCGTCAAATAGTTTAAAAATGGAAATAATTATCTATAACACCCCCTAAGCCCCTGCAACACCACTTGGGGGTCGATTTTCAGCAAACTCATTTTGTAGCGGATCTCTACTCTCTGAAAGGAATCCGCTTACTCAATTTCAAGATTGTACATCAAGTAGTTTAAACATGGTAACAATTATTATTAAAGCCCTTAACCCCCCGTAACGCCCCTTGCGTTTCGAATTTCGGAAAATCCTTTCTTAGCTGACGTCTACTCTGTCAAAGGAACATGTCTACCAAATTTCAAGTCTGTAGGTTGAATAGTTCCAGAGATTTCGTGATTAGTCAGTCAGTCAGTCAGTGAGTCGCTTTTCTCCTTTATATATATAGATATCTATATATATATCTAAAATTAAGTTTATTTTATTTTCTTATATATGTATATATGCATGTATTTAAAAAAAATCAAAGAAACTAAAACAATCAAAATAACTTAAAGAAATTAAATACAAAATTTTGAAGTTTTTTGAAAAACAAAACATTTATTGAGTTTTGGAAAAATAATTTGATATTTTTCTTTACATTGTCTTTTCTAGTATCAAATTGTTCAATATCATCCATTTTGTTATTCATTTCACCACTGGAACTGCATACTTTTCATAATGTTCCACATTTTGATTTTATTTTACGTATGTATTTGAGAAATGGTAGAAAATATCTAGCTGTTTCATTACTTTGTGAATTAAAACACTTTTAAAAAATTGAAAATGTGAAAAAGGTTTCTTTAACATATGAACTCATTTCTAGAAGGATAAGGAGTTACAATCTCATCGTAGAGTTTTGGAAGAGAGCAGAAGTGTGACCCCTCGATCACTTCTCGATTTCGTTGACTATGAAAAATTGCTTGCCAAGAGGAAAGAAGAAGAATCTAAATTCAGGTTCTCCTTTTTCATTTCTTTACTTGTTTATAAAACTTGTAGAGCTTTGTACCCTCAATTTACGATGTAAATGTTTATGCATAATGTATTTATATTATGTAAAGGGGGGGGGGAATAAATGTGTGTTCCTTTTATTTGTAGATTGTTTCAAAAATAGCAATTTATTTCATTTTGAAACTGTTTAAAATAAGTATATATTCATTAAATTTCTTGAGCACAATTAATTGTAAAGATAGCTCAATTTTTTTTTAAAAGATGTATTTATAAAATAAATGATTATTTAAAACTGTTTTTTCAAACAAAAAAAATTATCCTCAGAATAATTTTTTTTTATTTTGTAAAATTATATTTATCTAATAACTTTGTAAATTTTATGTTATATTACAGATGATTTTGAAATTTTTGACATACTTTCAAATTATTGTATGGTAATAAAGATGTTGGTTATTATGTGTAAAGAAACCTATTCTGTTAAAGTCTTAGTTGTTAATATATTTTGTGCAAAATGGAAAAGGTTGTTTGTTTACACAAATATTTTAGGGGGAGTGATCATGTATTAAAATGGTCAAACAACTAATTTTTATCCTGATTTTCTCACTTAATAGAATGCAAAATATTAAAATTTATGCAGTATTATATTTAAAACAAAACATGTAAAGAATGGTTAATTTGAAAATTGTTAAACATTAACTTTGTCGAAGCATAATTGACAATGGCTCTTAGAGTATAAAATATTGCATTATTTTTACCACCTTGAATTCTTAATATTTGTATTATTAATGTAAAAGTTGATAGTTATTAGTATTGCAGAAATTTGAAAAAGAATTAGAATCAATATGATAATGCAAATACATATGTGCTTTTGTAAAAATTCAGCTATTTTAATTCATTTTAAAATTTTGAAAATATTTTATATATTTTTTAGCCAACTGTTGTGCCCTATAAGCATTTCATGTGTAACATGAAATTATTAATTTTGTATAAAAGATTTAAATTCAAAACTAAAATTGATTATTATGAAGAAACAGTATTTTATAATACTTTTTAAAGCCTTTTTTTTTATTAATCAACAGAATAGTTTCAGTTCCATAATTAAGCTCACCTTTCTAAAAGTTATAAAGTTTAAATATTTAATTTTGCATCATACATTTTCTGAGAATGAATTTATAAGTTGTGCTGTTCATTCAAATAAGAGTAAAGTAAAATACTTATTTTTTTTATTTTCTATTTTTAGAAATCTCAACTATGCTGAACCAAGTTTTGATCGAAGCATTTCTAAATCTGTAAGTAAATGCATTCCTGTGGATGATTGCAATTTTATAACTTTTATCTTTTTTAGACAAAATTTAAAAATCAATCTTAAGTTTATAAATTATAATTTAAATTAGGTCTGTTAAAGTTTTTGAACTGCACTAAATCTAATAATTATTTCAAGAAATAGAGAAAGGTTATTCTAATGTTATATAGTGTTTACATTTTCCCCAGTATTTCTTTATTTGTATAATTTAAATCTTGATAGTTTCTAAAACAGGCCAAATTTAAAATAAATTGTCATTTCGAATACCTTTTAGTAAGTGAAGTCTTCAGAATCTTTTATGAGCTTTTTGTAATAGCCTTCATATTGCTTCTAAATATGACAATCTATGAACTTTTTTAAAAAAATGCATCCTTCATTTATTTCACATTCCTTATTTAAGAGAAAAAAACTAAGGAATGTTGTTAAATTCGGTGTTTATAATGTTGAAGTTTGGGACAATTTAATTTTCTTTAAAGTTTATATATTTTGGGAAAAAGAAATTGTTTTTATGAAGGTTGTGTTCATGTAATATTAAAGAATAGATATTTGGGCATGTTCTTTTAACATAAAAATTATCCAACATTAGTGCATAAAAACTCTTATTTTTACATTATCCTCAAAAAAGGTGAAATATATATATAATATATAAATAAATTTGTACTTCATAAAAGGGAATGCATTCCATATTATTTCAAAACTGTGCAAGTTAAAATAAAGAATTTATCTAATTCAAAAAAAAAGTCATGTAAAATGAGATGAAGTTTCAGATGCGTAAGCTGTGTACATGTATTAAAATTTACATATTTAACTTTTTTATATTTAACATTCATGTATTCATGTTGAATTCATGTATTTTCAATTAGTAATTAAAATAAGATTACAAATTTAGACATACAGCCTCAAGTAAGTTAACTGAAAAATACTATATGTAATTTTAAAATTATTTTTCACTACTTATTAGTAATGAATTTGCTTTTGATGACATGAATCAAAATCACTATTCTCACCAAAATGATCAACTGCATCTCAAAATATTTTGCACTATTGATTTTTTTGTGGATGTGCACATTTTATATAGTTCTTGGTGCTGACTAAACAAATTTTCCTTTCTTGTTTGAGTTTACAAGTGTTTTGATCAGTGTTTAAAAGATGATTGTTCAGACACACCAGTTTAAAGCCTTGTGATCTGAAAATCAGATATCAATCCTAAATTGTATTAGAGTAAATCAGCCATGGGCAGAAAAGAAAAAAAATGCTTTGATTGCATTATTTCAAAATTGTAAAAAAAAAAGACTGAGTGTATTTAATTTTTACCTCGCTACCCGATAAAGTGTTTTTTATTATGTTATATGCTTCTGTTTGAATAAATCTTTTCTTTTCCTATTAAAAATCTATATCATCTGTATAATAATGCTAAATTGGGTTTTGATTTTATGAAATAGAAAGAAAATAACACATTATAAATTTTCAAAATCTTATTTATTCAGTATGATATATGAATATTGAAATACTTTTCGATTAAAAAACAAGGAATAAGTTTGGTTTCTACTCCTTAACACTGGAAGTAGACAGTCGTTAGATATTAAAATTATATTTCCCTGGTGATTTTTTATTGTATTTTGCATGTAATCTTTTTTTTCTCTCTCTCTTGAATAGGAAATATCTCAAAAAGAGAATATAAATACAACTTTTGAAGAACAGATAAAGTAATTTATTTTCTTATTTCTGTTGTTATAAATTTGAATGATTTTTTTGTTAACTTTTCTCAAATTATGTAAATTGTTTTATAAAAAAGTTTTGTTACATTATTTTGTATCAATTTTAATTCATTTTCCAATCAATATCCATAATTTAAACCAGTGATGAGTGTACTATGGGCCAGGTGAGGCTTGCCTGAAATCTAATATTAAATATGCTTTTATTTAGAAAATTTAATTTTTGTTTAAAAAAATTCTTTATGGGCATGTTTTTTCCATATGCAAAAATGTCCATGTAAATTTGAATATATTTAACAGTTACAAAATATTGTTTTGAGAATTTATATAGAAATTTATTCAAAAACTTTAGCATGTGCAAAAAAGGGAACCCATTCGAAAAAGCATATGTAAAATTATTGAAATGCACTTGTTTTCTTTCATATTTAAGTTGAAACAAAACTAAATCTTGAGCTTATTGAAAAAACTTCCAATAAGATTAATTTTTTTTAAGAATCACAGCTTTCTTGCTTTTCAAAATATGCTTTTTTTTATTAAAAAAAAGTTATATTGGCCTGACATTTCCCCCACCACCATTTCTTAAAAGTTTTCCTATTACTGATTTAGACTATTCACAAAATTTTTGGTACTCTTTTAAAGCTGTTGTATTTTAAAAATGAATATTTTTATACTTATATTTATGGGGCAAGGAGTATCACTTCAGTGCTTTAAAATCATACATAAAAAAAAATTCAGTTTGATTTTAGTTTCCTAGCCTTAACTCTGATTTCTATTATAAGTTTTAGGCATAGAACTGTTGCTTTGTTATATTTTCATTTTAGTAGAAATCATATGTTGATGTAAGGGAATATTTTTGCAGATGATTAAAAATTTTATACTTTTGTTTGGCTTTTTTGTTCAGTCACTTGGGTGAGTGAGTGAATATTAACCTCACATTACTCAGCTACTCGAGGACTTTTGGGACAAACCTCGTAATTTTGAACTCAGTCATTTGGGGCATGTAATCAAGAATATTGTTCCTCTAAAATCATTTGTAATTTTGAAAATAGCATATTGAAAGTTAAACAATTTAAAATAAAAGTATCATATCCACAGTATAATGATACATTAACATTTCCAATTGACTTTTGACAATAAACTGAACAGAATACTAGTTAAATATTTACATCTTTTTTACAGACCCTATGCTGATATCTCTATTCCAAAAAAGACCTCTGGTCCTGTGCAAAGGACAGGAGGAGGGGGAGAGCCTGTCAAAGATTCTTCAGGAAATCTCATAAGTAATTGATCCACATCATTAGTTTATTGCATTGGATATTTTTTGTCTTAAAAATTAAGGTTGTCTTCATGAAAAGTGTGTCATCTTTAACTGAAACATTAAAGCATCTATTAAATTTTTTTTATTTATTAAATTTGTACATTTTTTATTATCATAGCTGATAGGGGTTTTTATGGTTAATTCAGGATTTTTGTCAATTTGTTCCATTTATCAATTTCTTCAAAATTTAAATCTGTTTTTGATTTAGCAAATAGAGGGTTCAAAGAAAATACCTCTTTGGGTTATTTTCCTTTTCAAGAAGATGTTTCCAAACACAAAAAAGACTTTTATAGAGAAGAACTACGTAAACAGGTTTGTGAATTTTTGTATATGCATATTTATTGCCGAGCATTTTATGTTGATACAAATATGAACCTAAATATTTGTGACTTAAGTGGTATTTTATCCTGGAAGAATTCTTTATTATAGTTCTAAACAGAAAATATATTTTAATTTTCCCCAAATTATAAGAAGGGTGTGAGTGGTATTTTCAAATTAACTATGGCGTATTAATAAAGCTTAATTCTTCATTTATCATTTTGCATAATGTACATTCACATTTCATATCTGTTCCTCATTTTTCATCCCTTCAGTGGATCAATAAATGAGAAACCATGCTTGCTTAGAAATTAAATACTGGGCTTTCACGTCAGACTGACTACCTGACTGAAACATCTGCTCATGCACCTCAGTGCCCAAGGTCATGAAAACTGAGATGGGCACAGTAAACTTTATCCCTCATGGGCTGTTGTGCCCTCCGAGTTTTATATCTGAAGTTTTTAATTATATTTTCAATTTATTATTCTTTTATTCTTTTCATAAATAATTGTAGTTTTTTTTTAAAGAATTTTATCATTGTTGACTGAAAATGCATGAGTTAAAAAAATGAGTTCTAGTCCTAGTTGAGCATTTTAAATATTTAGCTATTATACGTTTTTAAAAAATATAAATGTGGTTAATTTTGAAGAATAAAGAGAAATCCTCAGAAATTTTAATTTCAGTGGCTATTTTTAAAGCAAAGATAACATTAATTGAAATTAATTAAAAATACAAATTAATAGAATTAAAATTGAAAATGTCCCTTATATAGGGCTGAAACTGAAGTGGAGAAAAAATACAAGTAGTGAATTTAGAACTCACATTTGTAAACAATCAATTTCTTTACTGTAATTGAAAGGTTTATCGGACTACTGTGTATGAGACTTGGAGTAACTAGAATTCTATAATTATTTTGCTGATTTGTTTCATTTATATGTTGATTTCATATTTACTTGATTGGAGGAAAAATGATAATTCAATACAATACTAAGTTCTTTTATAAATATATTTTTAATATTATTAGATTAAGATTAGATTTAATATTATTAAGATTTTGTGAAGTTGTGTTTATCTCATTGTTTAGATAGAAGAAAGGAAGCAATTGAAAGAGCTGGAAAAACAAAAAGCCCAACTTTTGGAAAATCAAATTGCACAACGCATTGAGCAGCAACGACGACAAATGCAAATGGAATATGAAAATGAGCTTAAGAAGAGTATACTACTCAAAGAACAGGTGAGTCATTTTTACATTATTGGAAAAGTATATATTATGATATATGTGTGTGTAGATTTGACGCATTGTGAAATTATTGATCATGTTATTGCTAAATATAAAAAATGAGTATGCATTCCAGTATATGAGTATGATTAAATTTCATTACATATTTTTAACACCCAAGTTCCATAAAATCTTGAAACAATTACAAATGGTTTCAAAACATAAACACAATGCTGGTTTATCCATTGGGTGCTTGGGCGGATGCCCAGGGTCCTGGATAAGCTGGACTTCACCAAAATTTCTGTTTATAAATTTGGATCAGCCAGCGCTAAGGGGGCCTGCAAATCTTCTGCTCCCATTGCCCAAAATCAGCTTAAATCAGTACTGCATATATGTAAAATGTTGCCTGATATTCTACAAAATTTCATCAACCAGTAAGATAATAAAACGATAATTATAAAAATAAAGGTATTATAGATTTTTTATAAAATTTTTTTTATTCAGTTGATAGTTTTGATTTTGAAGATCTATTTACTATTTAATTCCATTGATATTAAGGTAATTTTAGAAAATCATAGTCATATTATAATCTTATTATTAATTTTAATGGTACTCTTTATAAACATATTAAAGGTTTGTCTCAAGGTGGACCTGCTAGCAATAGTTTGGCTAATTTATATTTTTAATTATGACTATTATATTTTTAGATATATTGATGATTTAATTGTTCTTTGTAAAAATAATAATTTTAACCCAATATTAATTCTTATCCTGATTACTTAAACCTAGTCCTTTTGAAACTAATTACTTAGGTGTATCATTGTATAGTATGGATAATAAATCACATAGTAATATATTTATGATAAAAGAGATGTTTTTAATTTTAATGTTAAAGTGTCATATTTGAATTCGAATATGTCAATCTCTAAGCATAGAATTATTTTTAACTATATTAATCAGAAGATTTTTTGTTTCTGATAAATCTAATGTAATTTTAAATCTTAATAATTTTATTAGTTATTGTATTGAATATTGATACCCTATTAACATTATTTACAATTACATTTCTAATGTGTTTAAGATAAATAACAAATTTTAAACAATATTTGCAACAGGTTTCAAACATGTTCTATTTTTCATCTATAATGTTATTCATTCCTCTCATTAATTTTTTACAATACAGTTATTTATTATCTACAAACAGACACTAGATGGTACTCCATGTTTAATAAAATTAAACATATTTTATTTTATATTAGAACTGTTATATATGATTGGGGATCCTCTTTATTCCAATAAAATTACTATCGATATTTTAGATTTTTAAGTGTATATAAGTTCTGATTAATAATATTTTAAATTATTATACAATTTGTTCTATCAAAATGTTCCTTCATTTTTCTTCCTTCCTTCCTTCCTCAATGGCACAACAGCCCAGAGTGGGGCCTTGGCCTTCCTAAGAATTCCATTCCAGGCTACCCTGTTTCTTGGCCTGAATTTTTAGGTTTCTGACAATAATAGTAGTTCATTTTTACCAAATATTTAAAATGCCTGTCATAAATCAATCAATCACTTGTAGCGATTTAATGTATATAATCCAGTAACAACCTCCACACCATGGTGATCATTTTGGTGTAGTGGTTACGTGTGTCAGTTGCGGATCCAAAGGTCTCGGGTTTTGTCCTGCCGCTTCATTTGGGTGACCCTAGCTTAACTAAGAAAAGCGAAACCTATACTGATCTGTTGAGGCACCATCTACCCGCAAAAAACCAGGGGGGGATTCGTCAAACTAATGATGCAACTAATCCACACACACAAAAACTGACCGCTCCCATTAACAACTCTATTGTTTGTTCGCCTAACCAACTTACTGGTAGGGGAGTGTGTAGCAATTTAATCTATGTAAGCCAGTAACAACCTCTGCACCATGGTGATCACTTTGGTGTAGTGGTTAAGTTACTCGGTTTCGGATCCAAAGGTCACAGGTTCTGTCCTGCCGGATAAGCGCACCACTTCACACATCCAAAATGATAAAATTTTAGGAAATTTTTATTCAATACAAATATACTGACACATGCATAGATATTTAAAAATATAAATTTTTTTTTCAGCGCCAGCAAGAAAGATTACAACAGCTAGAAGAATTTCAAAGGCGAGATGCTGCTTTGAGGAATAGAAAAACAAGAGAAATTGAAACACCACATATTACAAAAGAACCAGAAATTTGAATGTATTTATAGTATTTAAAACTTCTTTATTACTTTAAGTATACCCTGATAAAATTTTGGAAATTTTTTTTTCATGATGGCTTATATGTGGATTATTTTTGTGTGTAAATAATTGGAAAATTAACAATATTTATTAAAATGCATCAAAGCTCATATAATTTGATAAACTATCTTTAAGGTACTATTGATATCTTACCTCTTATGAATATTTCTAATATTGCAAAAATGTGTTATAAAGTTTGTAATGTAACAAAGTAAGACTCTTTGCTACGATTTACAGAATTTATGAAAAGAGAATTTACTAGACACAGTATTTCATCAACCTTTATAATAAATTGTTTCGAATAACGCTTTTTCTGAAATTGCTGTGATATTCATTTTTAAAAAAAATCTCTTTTAGCTTTGATAGTAAATTTTGTATTCATAACTGGTGAAACATTTTTTAAAAAAAGAAATAACTATCCTTATTAGTTGAAGTGGGATAACATAAACTTAATATTGCAAATGTTTCAAAATTCTCATGCGGAATGAAATGCTTATCTGTAAATTTTCTGCTTTTAAGCTTCGAGAACCTTCTCCGCTCTCTAAAAAGAAGCACCTCACCTCCAGTGCCATCTGTGCGCTCTAAGGTCATACTGGAGAGAGTTGTATCTCCAGAAGTTGCAACAAAAACTCAGTCCCTAAGTGAAGGTAAGATATGTACATGCATATGAAAAATTTTGAAAA